>PVIC010042796.1:0-15799 GCA_004025085.1 Thryonomys swinderianus
AAAAACTTAAAAATAGAGCTATTATATGGCCCAGAAATCTTACTTCTGGGTTTATATTTGAATGAAATAAGGTTAAAATATCAAAGAAACATTGTCCCATCCAAGTTCATTGTGGCACCAGTTATTCCCAATTGTTAGTACAGGAAAGCAATGCAAATATACACAGACAGATGAAGGGATTTTAAAAATGTGGTATAGGTATATAATGGAATATTATTCTGCCTTAAATAAAAATGACACACTACAGAATATATATTCAGCCTTAAATAAAAGGAACATTGCCTTTTTGAACAAAATGAATGAACCTGGAGGTTATTATATTAAATGAAATAAGCCAAGCACAGGGCAGGTACAACATGTTTCCTTTTGTAAGAAGATATCTATACCAACCAAATTCACACATGCAAAGAATACATCAGGTTTGCCAGTCCTGAGAGTCTAGGAAACAGGGAGCTGCTATTCTCTGGGTTTTGAGTTTCAGTTATGCTTGATGAAGAAATTCTAGATGCCTGCTGTATGATGCAGTGTCTACAATGCATATCAAGATTTGCGTTTGTTGCATTGTCAGTACTGCAGGTCAGACTCAGGGCCGAACAAAGGGGCTCTCACTGGCTACACCTTCAGCTCATCAAGATTTGTTATGAAGGTAGATCTCCTGTCAAGTGTGCTTGCCAAACACACACACATACACACACACACGCGCGCGAGCACACCACCACCATCACTATGACCACCACCAGCAGCAACAACAACAACCACAGTAACAACAAAACAATAGCAAAGAGCCTCAAGGAACTGGGGAGGTGATAGATACACACATTACTTTGAGTGTGGTCTTGGTTTCATACTGGGTTGCCTGTGTCCAAACTCAAAGTCCTTTTATTGTTCACATTAAATACGTGAGGCTTTTTCGTACGTCAGTTAAGTTCAGTAAAGCTGCTCAAAATGCTTCCGGTGTTGTGGAAGAGTCAGCTAAATTGTAATGTATGCGTTTCATCGGGTTCATGAGATTAAGGACTTAATTATAGTAAGAACGACAACAACAAAACAACAATGATTCAGGGAAGGCTTATACCGGACACCACTTTGTGAAGAGCTAGCTAAGCCAGCCTTTCTCTGTGCCCTTATAATATCTGATTTTTGCAGGCTTCCTTTTCAATGAATTGGAAATGCCAGTGCCAGCTGTGAATACAGAAATACCTTGGAGATGCTGGTGCCAAGGGAGTTCACGAGCAGGGACTAAAATAGGGCAGACTATTTTTTCCTGGGAGTCTGACTACCCAGAGGGCTGCCTTTTCTGTATCGAAGCAGCTTTGTTCATTTCTCCGTGACAAGCGCCTTGTGGCTGTCAGGACAAGATCCTTGGAAGTCCAGAGCTGAATTAGGAGACGGCCTTTCCTTTCCAGGCCCTGACAGAATTGCTGCTCTTTGAGGCTTGCTCTTGAACAAGCTCAGAGAGATGACCACTGAGCCGAACGATTGCCCAGTCTTGTCACAAGCGCAGAATTTCACTTTGTGGTAGACCAGAAGGCGATTAGCTGGAGGGCTGATGGAGCTTTGCAAACCTGGGTGGCAGGTGTTTCTGCTGGCTGTGGGCTTCCTCTCACTGAAATGGCCTTGCTCTCTGTCCTCTCTTCACCGGTCCCTACCCACTACCAGTACCTCTAGTTGCTCCCTTGAAGTGTTAGGATCTTGCGGGTGCTGCTTGCTAAATTACATCTGAAGGTAAATGAATCCTGAAAGCAAAGGCAATTTATCAGTGAAATATTAACACAAAATGTGGAGAAGGAACACTTTAGCCAAAGGCAAACTCACTAACCTTTTCAGAAAAACTATTTCATTTGAGCTGAATCAGGAAGACAGTTTAGAATGTCTCATGTACTTGGGAGTGGCACGAGAGGCTTCATTTCACCCCGAAGAAACCTTGTAATGTTCCTGTGCATGCCCATCTTGCCCTGCTGTAAGCTGAGTTCTTCATCCTCTAGACTGTCTGGAGATGGAGCTCCAGTCCCTGAGGCTAAGAGGTACTCAGTGTACCAGACTGGCTCCCTCTGGGCTGTGTCTCAACCATTACTCTCCCTCTTTCCTCTGTCTCCTCTTTCCTCACCCCCTGTGCCTTACTCAAACAGCGGTTACGGGATATACCTTACAGGTAGAATTTTTTTTTTTTTTTTTAGACAGGGTCTCGCTTTGTAATCCCAGCTGGCTCTGAGCTCACTATGTAGCCCAGGCAAGCCTGGAACTCAGCAATCCTCCTGTCTCTGCCTCCCAAGTGCTGGGATGACAGGCGTGAGCCACCACGCCCAGCACTGTAGTATGTGGTATTGATGGCTGGTGGGCGTGAGTCACCACACCCAGCATTGTATGTGGTTACCGGGGATTGAACTCAGGGCCTTGTGCTTGCAAGGCAAGCGCTGGAACCACTGAGCTAAATCTCCAGTCCACAGGTAGAATTTTTAATATCATGTCTTAATCAGTCTTCCCATCCCCACTTTACACTTTGCTTGCCAAAAGATACACTTTTCACCCCCATTGTAGTCAAAGTGATCCTTTAAAAATATATGCTCATCACACAGTTTTCCTGGCTGAAGTTTATGGCTTCTTGCAGTCTCTGAAATCAGGTCCAAACTACTTACCATGAAGTTCAAGGCCGCTCTCCACCTGTGCCCAGTCCGACCTTCTTTCAGTCTGTGCCTCCTGTGCCACCACAGTTATTTCCCGTCAATGACGCCCTGGCTTCATGACGTCATTGTTCTCATAATTGTTCCAGGCAGTAGTGAGAGGAGGGCACTGAGTGGTGGGCCAAAGTTTATGCGGTAAG
Organism: Thryonomys swinderianus; assembly: GCA_004025085.1. NCBI lineage: Eukaryota > Metazoa > Chordata > Mammalia > Rodentia > Thryonomyidae > Thryonomys > Thryonomys swinderianus. The sequence continues at coordinate 2,822 of PVIC010042796.1, forward strand.
TGGTGAACCCAGACTCGTACTTGCGTTTTTACAACGGCAAGTTTGATACCCTTGTATGCAGCTGTGATGATTTCAGCTACTTTTAATCTGTGATGAGACTTTAGGGATTCAAAATAGAAACTTTTTCAGGTACTACTTTGCTCTGGATTCGCTCCCTATGGCTCAAAGTAAGAGGGGCTGATCTGTCCTTTCCCCCTTTCACGCCCATCTTCGCCATCTAAGATCATTTGTATCCAGTGTAGGAAATTGCTGAGGCATTTCTTGCCAGGAACCCAGCCCTAGGAGTGATGTGTTTCTTCTAGTGTTGCAGAGACATGTGTAACATCAAGCACAAATACAAATAGCAATTAAGAACCTCAGTTCAGGGCCAGGGATTTAGCTCAAGTGGTATCGCACCTACCTTGGGAGCACAAGGGCCTGAGTTTGATCCCCAGTACCACCACCAAAAAAACAAAACAAAAAAACAAATGAACAAAAAAACCCCCAAACAAACAAACAGAAAAACAACAACAAAAACCACAAACTCAGTTCATCGGTAGGAGCTTGTCATAACACCATTGGCGTTTGCTTGGTCTCTATTTCTTATTCTTCCTCCTTGGTAGCCCCTTTGAATCTCTGTGTACAGTTTGGTTATAGAAACATAACTCAACGCACAAGCGAAGCAAGTCAGAAGTGACCTCTGAACTCTCCGCTGTTCTTGTGACTTTCTTTTTCTCATGCTTGGGTTTGTATTATGCTATAAAAATGACCTTCGGGATGTTAACACCCTACTGCCAATAAAGCTTCTTAAAAATAATAGACTCCTCTTACTGTGTTCTTCCTCACTTCCCACAGAATTCTCAGCCCACAGCAATCTGGCTGCTACTCTCATCATCGGGCTAAATCCTTTGGTAGTGATTGTTTATGTGTTTATTTTGAAATGCACAGATACAATTTTACATATTTTTAGAGTATTGTGTGATGTTTTGACTCATATATAAATTATGTAATGCTCAAAGCACGGTAAACATGAATCTTTTCAGACTTTTGTCATGTATTTGAGGCGAAAATATCCAGAATCCTTCCTTCTACCTTTTTTTTTTTGAAATGTTGAATACATTATCATTACCTTTAGTCACCTTGCTGTGCACCAGAATTTACTTCTGCTAATTGTGTCTTTTTACCCGCTGATGGATCTTTCTCCATCTGTCTCTCTTTTCTCCTTTTTCTGGCCTGGGGTAGCCATGATCCGAATTCCAGCTTCTGTCAGATCACCCGATTTAGATTCTATGTGTGAGTGTGGTAATGTGCTATTTCTCTTTCTGTGGCTAGCTGATTTCATTTTTCACTTAAGATAATAAACTCCATTTCACCTGTGCTAGGAATTCATAGTGTTTATGGCTGAATAGTATTCCAGCGTATGTAGTTACCACATTTTCCTCACCCATTTATCAGCTGATGGATATTTCGGTTATGTCCATTTTTTGGCTATTGTGAATAGTACTGCAAGAAACATAGGAACGCAGATGTCTCTTGACATATATCCCTTGGATATATATCCAGTAGCGAAAAAACTAGAACATATGGTAGTACTATCTTTAATTTTTTAGGACTCCAAACTCTTCCACAATCGTGATACCCATTTACATTCCCAAGAACATTTTCTCCCTGTGCCCTTAGCAGTACTCATCATCTTCAGTCTTTTTGACAAAGGGTTCTCTAACTGAAGTGAGATGATACCTCATTGTCATTTAGATTTGCATTTTACTGATGATTAATTACACCGAGTATTTTTCGTACATCTGACAGCCATTCATTAGACATAGACAATGTCTATTGCTCACTTTGAATCAGATATTTTGTCCAAAGAAAGAGACCAAAGGATGAAAAAAAGGGGAAGAGGATGAAAAAATTTTTAAGATCTGTTACATACGCACACCAATTCCCCATGATGAATACAATTATATCCTGCAAACGTGTACTAAAAATAATAATGAGTTTTTGTTCCAGTACCAGGAATCAAACTTAAGACCTGTGCTTACCAGGCAGGGCAGGAACCACTGAGCTAAAACCCTGGCTCCAAAATAGCAATTTTAAAAATAAATAAGATCAGATTTTTGCTGCTTACTACTGGGTTGAGTTCTTTACAGGTTCTAGATATTTATTCCTTGTTAGAGAGAGAATGTGCAACTGTGCTTTCCCCTTCTGTGGTTTGTTTCTTCATTCTGTTAATTGTTTGCTCTGTAGTATTTTAGTTTGACATAATACTATTGGCCCACGTGTGCTGTAATTTCTTGTGCTGTTACAGTCTTATTTTATTTATTTATTTATCTATTTATTTATTTATTTTTGAGACAGGGACTTGCTTTGTAGTTCAAACTGGCTTTGAGCTCACTATGTAGCCCGGGCAAACCTCAAACTCAGCAATCCTCCTGCCTCTGGCCCCCAAATGCTGGGATGACAGGCGTGAGCCACCACACCCGGCATTGTGGTGTGTTGTACTGATTGCTGGTGGGTGTGAGTCACCACACCTGGTATTGTTGTATGTAGTTACCAGGGATTGAACCAGGGACCCTGTGCTTGCTAGGCAGGCTCCAGAACCACTGAGCTAAATGTCTGGCTCAGGATCTTACTTTTTAAAATCCTTGCTTATTCCAATGACCTGAAATGTTCCATCTACATTGTTACCAGTACTTTTTTTTTTTTTTTTGCTTTTTTGGAGACAGGGTCTCGCTTTGTAGTTCAGGCTGGCCCTGAGCTCACTATGGTGCCCAGGCAAGCCGCCGCGAACTCAGCAATCCTCCTGTCTCTGCCTCCCGAGTGCTGGGATTACAGGCGTGAGCCACCACGCCCAGCATTGTTACCAGTACTTTTATTGGTTCAGTTATTTTTGTTCAGGGTTTCAGTCTGCTTTGATTGTTATATGTGTTGAGAAATGGTTTAATGTCATTGTTCTGAATCTACGCATTCAATTCACTAGCATTGTCTGTAGGAGAGACTGTCCACTCCCCGACACGAGGTCTGTCCTGGAAGAAGGACAGTTGGCTGAAGGTGCGTAACTTTACTTGCAGGCTTTCTAATCTACTCCATTGGTTTTTTGACTGTTTTTATGTCTGTACCATATTATTTGGATTTCTTCAGCTTTGGGGTGGCTTTGTTCTGTTTGCTTTTGTGAATTAGAAAATATTCAAAAGGAAATGGGGTGTAGGAGTGAGAAGTGAGGGGTAAAGAAAAAATGTGATGGTAATTTTTAAAAAAGGGAAACAAAGCTTATGTAGTTAGGGGGTGGGGGTTGTGGGGTGGGTAGGGGAAAGGGCAAAAATGAGAATTAAGTTGCATCATATACTGGTACAAATTCCCAATGTTGAGTGTGATCATGATGTGTATACACAGTGTACCAATAAGGATAGACATTCATAAAAAAGAATACTTTGGGTATTCAGAATGCTTGTGGTTCCATTTGAATACTGACATTCCTTTTTTCTAGTTCTGTGAAGCATGCCATTGGTGATTTGATAGCATTGCGTTCGATCCACAGATCACTTGGAATAATTTGGGCTGAAATCCCTCTCTTCTGAAGGTTGGAGTGATTGGTTGACAGATCCAAATGCAGATGCTTAGCCCTTCTATTCGCTGTCCTCATCACAATACTTGATAATACAAATAAAAAATACTGTGTATAATGTAAGTGCTCAGTTATTACTAAGTGATCTATTATTGCTAAGTTTGGCATTGCTCATTCCCTAGCTTCTTGAAACCTGTTCCAGGGCTCTCGGGACACCGTTTTGCTCTGCTTCTGCTCATCTGATTCCTTTAGCGCATTCCCTCGACTGGCTCAGCATGTAAACGGCCGTGTTCCTTCCGTCTTCTGGTCTCTTTTCAGCCTCCGTCCTCACACGTTCCCAGTGAGATTCTGCTTACTTCTTTAACTCCAGAGATTGGCTTCTCGTGCAAAATTTTGTATCGAATTACAGATTTTCTTTCTGTTCTTTCACAAGCATCTCTTATCTGGACACGATGAAAGCCTCCGAAAATCTGCATATTCCCTGGAGGATTTCTGTCCCTCTGTGTGGGCTGCTTCCCTCTCTTCCTCTTCTTTAGCATGCGCTCTCATGAGTGAGGCACCACCGCTCAGAAGCCCAAGCCAAGCTCCTGAGCATAATCCTGTGTGATTCCTTCTCACGCATCAGCCACGCCTCCGAACTTGTCCAGTTGCCTACTATGGTCTATAGTTAGAACTGTCTGAATAGCTCTCCATCTGCTTCCTCCTGCCCCACCCACGACATTTCTTGGGTTTGTGGTCTCATTCCATCTTGCTTGGATGATTGCTCCAACATCCTATTCATCCTCGGCCTCCAGGCTTGTCGACTTCCATTTTACTGTGCCAGAGAAGTAACCCAAAATAGAGCTCTGTATAACACGGCCATGCTTGCAATCTATCTATTGATCTTCATCGTCCACATGCATGCAAAACTGCTGGAACATTTATGACCAGGATATGCTCAGCTTTGAAGGCCCCAGGGTGACCACCCTGCCACACACAACTGTACAAGACAGCTTAGTGTACACCTTGGACTTGATTCTTTTGCTCCTTCCTCTGTCTGCTCTGCATCCCTCCGCCCCCAAAATAAGAATTATTAATGTCCTTACTACAGTAACATACACTTCTTATGTATACTCTGTGTCACATTCAGAAAGAATTATGCATATGTTTGTCTTTTTATGAGCTGATGATAAATTCAGCATGAGTCGGATACTGTATATCACTTATCTTTAAAACCTCAGAATTTATGACAGTAACAGTCCACTCCAGACTATGAGTTCAATGATTTTTAAGTGATTCTGATACTAAATCACAGAGGCTCTTCAGGGAGTATGAACAACATAATAAATACATGAAGATAAGAATCTGATTTCCAACATGACCAAGTTATGCTCAGTTGTGAACTTGGACTCAGAAAGCAAAGGTTCAGGTTCCAAATTTTGCCATATTCTGCATGGATTTGGGCAAGTTATTTAAATCTCTTAGGCTTAAAATTGACTTGTCTTTAAAGTTAAGATTGTGATAATAATTCCTACCTTACCGTCCTGTTACTGTGCAGATTAAATGAGGTAACATATGGCACAAAAGGACTCTGGAAATAGCAAAATACAAACACTGAAAAATATTACTTTTACCACACATAAATTGTTCACTGGGTATTGAAAGCACATTTCTTTGTAATAATTCTAATTGCAATAAAAAATCCGAAAAACAGTGACAAGAAGAAGCATATTTTCTTAGCTTGGGCTGGAGTAATAATACCACCTGCACTCAGGATGTTTCTGCATCTTAACACTGTCATCTTCAGCGGATGGCTTTTCTCCTAATGTTGTCTGCCTCAAAGATGACTGGGCTTGTTACAGACTTCATCTGTGTCCCAGAAAGAGAGGGAGAGTGTAAGTCTTATTTGTTCTCCCTGTTAGGAAGACACCCTCTTCACCAAGCCCACATCAGATTTCTGCTCCCAAGATAATGTCTGGGATTGGCATACTTCCCTTATGCTTTGTGAGAGGCTGGGGAAAATTGTGCTTTCCTAGCCTTTCTATGGAAAGGCAAAGAAGCCATGAGGAAAGATGTTGGGCATGCCAGGTAGGAGTGTTTCTGCACACATATCTTCCTGTAAAATCTCTGTTTTCAGTTGATTATTGTGCAATAAAGCATAGCATGGTGTACTCAAAGCTGCACCCAGTGGGGAAGGATTAATCCTTGAGACTAATTAAGAGCCAGTATGTCTTTTCAGATGTCAGATCTTTCCTTCCGTGATCAATATCTTAAATAAAGACCACACAGCTCTGTTTTCAGTGGAAGGGAAGATCACCTTACCTTACAATTTACCCTCAGAAAATACACCCATTAGGAATGAAAGAGAAATAAGAGAGTTGAAGGGACTCTGAGACTTGGCTTTCCACCGTGGCTTCCAGTGGAATACAGTGGAGAAAGACAAAAATGGACTGGAGATAGGCAAAGATTTCAAAACAATAAAGAGACACTGAAAGAAAAAAATAATTTAATTTCTCTCTTTACTGAAATTCCAATATTGTACTTTATAAAGAGTAGGGCAATCTCGACTCCCTACTCTCACATACTGTCCAGAATAACTGAAGGGAGGTCCTGCAAGTGTTCTGGATGGTCAGGGACCTCGATGGTGTTATCCTCTAGGCCGGAAATCATTGTCTGTAGCTTTTGTGAGTTTCTGTCAGGCAGAAGAGGGGGAGGAGCACCTCAAAGAAGCACCTTGTCAGAAGGGCACAGGGCCACACCTGTGTAAGGGCCAGCTTGCTGGGGCAGGACGTCTTGAATTGTGCCTGTGGTGCTGGACTCTGTATGTAGCGCTCTGGAGTGGACTAATCTCGGCAGCCCCAGAAGATGGCTACTCTCTGTTTTGAGAAGAGCCAACTGAGGATGGCTCTGGCTTTTAATCTTGTTGAAAGGTGTTCTAAAAACTCGGAGCCTATCAATTGCTCTTCATCTTTTCCAGTCAAGCTAGAGCCAAAGTGCATTAAAATTAATTCATTATTTAAAATGATAGGGATGGAATGTATAATGCCCTTCACAGACATGTAGGAATTAATTCCAGCAATAAATCTGAAAGCAGACTGCAAAATCATGGTGAACTATTCTGTCTGCACTGACCATTAGGTGAAAATCACCTAGTTTTATGGCTTTCTAGATCTTTCCAGCCCTCCTTCTTTCCTCTCCTTTTCTCTTCTTTATACCCTTTCTACATAGTCCTTTAAGTTAGGCCACAAAGGCAGTGAGAGCAGTAACTTCCTAACAGCTGTCTACCTGAAGCATTCCATAGCATCCTTATTTGAAAGTCTACACACACTTTTATCTTCCATAGCTTCTGTTAATGCTATAGTTGCCAAGTCTTTGAGAAGAACTTTATTAAATCTACTCTCTACTTTTCTTCATTCCAATCACCTAATGACATTTTGTTTTTTGGAGACAGGGTCTCACTTTGTAGTTCAGACTGGCCCTGAGCTCACTGTGTAGCCCAGGCAAGCCTCGAACTCAGCAATCCTCCTGTCTCTGCCTCCCGAGTGCTGGGATGACAGGTGTGAGCCACCACGCCCGGCACCTAATGACATTTTGTTTTTTGGAGACAGGGTCTCACTTTGTAGTTCAGACTGGCCCTGAGCTCACTATGTAGCCCAGGCAAGCCTCGAACTCAGCAATCCTCCTGTCTCTGCCTCCCGACTGCTGGGATGACAGGTGTGAGCCACCACGCCCGGCACCTAATGACATTTTGTTTTTTGGAGACAGGGTCTCACTTTGTAGTTCAGACTGGCCCTGAGCTCACTATGTAGCCCAGGCAAGCCTCGAACTCAGCAATCCTCCTGTCTCTGCCTCCCGACTGCTGGGATGACAGGTGTGAGCCACCATGCCCGGCACCTAATGACATTTTTTGTAGATAAAACCAAACTGAGTTATACTCAGGATGCATTTCTACTTGAAAACAGGACTTTGATTTTCTTTCTTTCTTTCTTTCTTTCTTTCTTTCTTTCTTTCTTTCTTTCTTTCTTTCTTTCTTTCTTTCTTTCTTTCTTTCTTTCGCTATCAAAATGTATAACTTTTCATTGGTCTATAAGTTTCCAATTGTGGACTTCAGCTAAGGTAGTTGTTACTCCTCTAAGTTGATTATAAGTGTAGGAAGTTGACTAAGTTGGAATATCTGGGCATTTGGAATATTTCTCTTTCAAAATAAATTTTAAAATCTCTCCTTTCTTGTGGCTCCTTTGAAAAAGACCGGATGAACAATAAATAAGCAAAGTCCACTCTAAAGGGCTGGATAATCTTTTAGAAATGAGAGAACTCAAAGAAACTCAGAATTTAATATTTTAGGTCCCACCCATACCGCCACAGTCAGACTTAACGCTCTCTCTTTGAACGAAGCCAAAGAACCTCCCAAGGTCATACGACTCAGTGTCATGCGTCTCAGTGCTCACTCTCTTATGGCTGTTTTCCAATATGAAAACTAATTTTTACAAAATATTGAATGTTTTCATTTCATTTTAGATCTCCCTTCCATCTCTTTCCCTACTTCCCTACATCCTGGTTCCCCCATCCATTTCTACTTTCTATTTACCTATCTTTGATTTTGCGCTTTGTGACTCTTTCACTCTTTCATACACACACACACACACACACACACACACACACACACACACACACGTGCGTGCATGTGTAATTCATTCCAGAACCATGGTTATAATCCAAAGCACTTGCACATCAAAGTAAATTTCCCAGTAAGAAACAATGGAAACTTAGGTGATTTGTACCACAAACCAAAAATATTTATATAAAATTGATTATAATACTGTCATCTCATACAAAATAATAAAGATACTAAAATCTAAAGAAAAACAAATTAACCTGCATTTACCTTTGAAAGTCTCCTTCACTGGTGTGAGAAGGACACAAAAGCAGAGAGTTCCTGTGTAGGACAACTTTCATGACCACTAACATAATCCCTGCCATCTACTGGCTCACTGGAATCTTTCTTTTTGTGCAGTTTTAACAAGGGAATCTATTCAATGACATTTGCTTTTTCCTCCTTTTGAGGATTTCATGGAAATGTGACATTGCATTGTGAAACAAATCCATTGCTTGCGCTGCTACAGTCTTATTAGGGTGGTGCTTTGCTATAAACTTTTGTACTATTTCCCACACATTCCTGCTGTCATTTGGAACAAGGGATTCTTCTGCCTTTCTCTTCTCCTGTTCGGCAGGTGAGGTCTGCTCCATAAATTCTTGTGGTTGAGAACAACTACCCACAATGAGAGGCAGAGAGGAATCATTGGCTTAGTAGTGATTGTGTGATGTTGGGTGTCACATACTATTCATGTCACAACATCACTCATTTTTTTTTTTTTGAGGCAGGGTCTTACTTTCTAGTTCAGGCTGGCTCTGAGCTCACTATGTAGCCTAGGCAAGCTTCGAACTCAACAATCCTCCTGTTTCTGACTCCCAGGTGTTGGGATGACAGGCGTGAGCCACCATACCCAGTATTGTTGTATTGGTTACTGGGGATCGAATCAGGGAACCTCACACTTGTTAGGTAGGTGCTGGCACCACTGAGCTAAATCTCCAGCCAGTGACTTCACACATTTATTGTTATAATGTATTAGAAAACATTTTTCTCTCTTTATCTCTAGATTCTTATATGATGGACTTACAAACTCAATCAGTCCCTAAGGGCTGGCTGTGATTCAAGTTGGTTGTAAGTCAGTACAGCAGTGATCTGCATGTTTACCTGGCTACATGCTATAGATAATAAGAGGCAGATAAATCATCCTTTAACTTATTAACCCAAGTTGTTGAAGGTCCACTATATAAAAGAAACCATATGATATTTGAGCTAACATGTGTGACTTATTTCACTTCATATTATCATCTCAAGCTGTAACTATTTACAGTAAGACCCGGACTTACAAACAAGTTCTGTTCTGAAAGAACATCCCTAAGTCTCATTCATTTGTAAGTTGGACAGAATGAGTCATGTATATCTTTGACACAAATATGCAACATAAAGCATAAAAAAGCCATACATATGCAGTACTCTGAAAAACTTTTTAATTTTACAGTTACTGTAAAGTGGTGGTACAGGCAATTACAACTGTAAATAAACTATGTTAAAGGGCAAGGTGGACAAGAGGACTACTCTTATGGTTCGTTCTAATACAGCAATGTTTGTAGTCTGAGGTCCATTTGTATCAGTGAAATTTCTCAACTCAGATGTTCGTAAGTTAGTTTATTGATGTATGAATAGGAGAAAATGCTAGACTGTGAGCTTTTGCAAGTGGGAAGAAGGCTAAGCATTGGAGGAATTGAAGAAAAACAGAGAGGTATAAAGGACGATTTCAAAAAAGGATTCGAATGTGTTATGTATAGGTACCAATGCCTCTTGATAAATGTAAACATTATGGACTGCAGACACAGACTAATAAAAAGTGTTAAAATGTTGAATGCACATTCCAGCATAACTCATGTTGAAACAGAGAGCTAATGTTTAACCTGATGGACAGTACTGAAACATTTACAAAGTGAAATCACATCCAAAAGAATCACTGCATTCAAACATGTCTCAGAGAATATAATGTAAGGAATACATGCTTGGGCATTGCAGAGTTTGGGACATGTAGCTCAGCTCAGGTTAGATTCTTGAGAAAGTTATTTACCACTCTTAAGGCCAGAGATACATATTTTTTACTGATGTGCAAATTAATGCTTGTATGTGAAATATGCAATATGGTACTTGAAATAAATATTTACTCAAAAGTAGCTTTGATTGGTTAATATCAAATATAACTTTTATATAGGTGGTGGTGAGGGTCAGATAATCTTAGTTACATAGGGGGAAATGGTACACATTTTCAGGTGTCTCTATAGAGAGAAAAGAAAGACAAAGTAAGCCTCAGTAAACACAGGATGTGCATGAATGTAGTTCTTCTCCCCTGACACAAGTTAGTTCAGATGTTAGAGTCTGTTTCAACCAGAGGCGTGGTCCAAACAGGAATAGGTGAATGAAGAGTATTAAACACAACACGACCAGTTGATGGGCCTGGAGTTATGTTTTATGTTCTGCAGTGTATTAGCCAACATATATGAAAACCCTGCCTGCATATTTCACCACTTGCTGACCATGCTCTGTTCTAATTGGATATTTAATTTTTAACAATAAACACTTCCACCTCCTGGAAACATTACTACTTCCTGAAGAAGGGGAACATAAGGACAAACTCAAACTTACGATGTCCATTTAATTAATGTGAACGGACTGCTGGTTACCGCTGTCAGTCCTAATCTTTTATTTTAGCAAAATCGTTTGTCGAGATTGTATTCCAGTTCTGCTTCTTTTTTTCCCCATTGATGAGTTTCCAGGGTTCCCTACACCAAGCTGAGCTAAGAAGTCTTTAGAAAGCCTTCAGTTAAAAACACTTTTTTTTTAATATGGATATCAAGAACAAAACCAATATGTGCAGGACATTAATATTCTCACATAATACATTTCTCGAGCTATGACTTTGTTATTCTGCAATTCAGAGGCACAGGGAAGTCCTCTTGAGGGTTACTATGGAGCTTTAATGATATAACTCTTTCCTTCCTAAATGGATTGTTGGAGCAGGCAGTCATTTTGCTGAGTCATGGCTGGAAATCTGCCCTTCCATGTTGACTTAAGGTTTAGGACAAGGTTTATGCATCTACAGCTTTCACCACTGTTACATATTTAATTTCCCAAAGAATCTTGCAGATGTGACTGCAGATGTCTTAAATTGCAGCAGATAAACCTAATTAGAGTCCCATTAAGTTGGGCATAGTGATACATGCATACCTGTAATTCCAAGTCTAAGGAGTCTGAGGCAGGAGGACAGCAAGTTGGATGCTAGTCTGGACAATGTAATGAGACCCTACCTCACAATAAACATAATGATTAAAAAAGAGGGCTGGGAATGTTCTGAGGGGTAGAGCACTTGGCTAGCACAGGCAAGTCACTGAGTTTGACCCGAATGCTGAAAAACTAAATGAAATGAAACAAAACAAAAAAACACCTCCATTAGGGAAATAACATAATAATGAAATGCAAAACTGATTTTAATTTTATCCTTTATTCATACACAGAATAGCAGAACACTAAAGAGGTTTTGAGTGTAGTGTTGGCTGCTGAGAGGCATGTGTGTGAGACAGAGGTGAGCACAGGGACTAGGTTGTGAAGCTCCCACGCTTACATTTAGGATGCTGCTGTTTCCACGCCACACCACTCACAGACACCATGGAATCCACATTAGTTTCAGGAAGCTGTACTTTCAACTTTTCTTCAAAAGGGCTCCTATTCTTGGGCTTTTACTGTTAGTTTGAATTTAGCAACTGAATTCAACTGTCCATCGTATCATCTTTATACTTAGATATAAATAAATCATACTATAGACTCAACATGAAAAAAAGGAATGCTTTTAATTGTTTTTCCAGGAGAAAGAATCCATTTCTGCCCCAAACTCTTATTTTGTCTCTAATTTCTCATTATGATCAATAGTTTGGATTAGTGGGAGTTGGAAGCTTGATCTTTAATCATTAATCAAAGAAATAATGTGAGATAGAGAATCAGAAGTTCCAAAACAGATCCCTGTCAATTCTTTTATATTTATTAAGGTCCTCTTGATCACACACAGAAGAAGATAACACTAGGAAGAGTAAGTGGACTAAATTGTATTTTACTGGAAACATACTGTCGTGTTATCTAGAAATGAAGGAAGATACAAGACATGTGAGGAAAAGAAAGAGGATGATTGGGCCGGAGGGTTAGCTCAGTGGTTCCAGCGCCTGTCTCGCAAGTGCAAGGTCCTGAGTTTGATCCCCGGTAACCGCATACAATGCTGGGCATGGAGACTCACGCCCACCAGCCATCAATATCACATACCACAGTGCTGGGCGTGGTGGCTCAAGCTGTAATCTCACCACTCGGGAGGCAGAGGCAGGAGAATTGCTGAGTTTGAGGCTTGCCTGGACTACATAGTGTGCTCAGAGCCAGCCTGAACCACAGAGAGACCCTGTCTCAAAAAAAAAAAAAAAAAAGGATGATATAAACATCTCATCAACGTTGTTTGGGGTCTTTTCTTAATGATAACAAGTAAGCTATAATTATTCTTGGCTTTTAAATAAGGTCATTCTAATTGTCAAAATCCCACCAGATCCCTTGTGGTCAGGGATCTATCTTTGAATTAATATGATCTGGTGGGTGGGATAGAGCTTTAGACAAGGTGACTGTGTGTAGGAGTCCCAGACAAGAGATGTTCATCTGAGGTCAACTATTAGGCGCCTCATATTCCAACATTAACCCTCATAATCAACATCTTCTCAGGGCTGAAGTACAGATTACGTCGCAAGGAAAAGAGATCTACGCCCTCAGTTGGAATATTTTTTAGAAAAAATTCTGACATAGCAAAGATGCTGATGTT
>PVIC010042797.1:0-15660 GCA_004025085.1 Thryonomys swinderianus
TCATTCCTTGAAGCAATCATCACCTTGATTCCAAAGGCAGGGAAAGATCCCACCAAAAAAGAAAACTACAGGCCAATCTCTCTAATGAACATTGATGCAAAAATCCTCAATAAGATACTTGCAAACAGAATACAGAGAGTTATTAAGAAAATCATACACCCTGATCAAGTCGGATTTATCCCAGGGATGCAAGGCTGGTACAACATACGTAAATCAATTAATGTAATACACTATATTAACAGACTCAAGAACAAAAACCATATGATTATCTCAATAGACGCAGAAAAAGCATTTACAAAATCTAACACCCATTTATGATCAAAACCCTACAGAGAATTGGAATCAATGGACTTTATCTCAATTTAATACAAGCTATTTATGAGAAACCAACAGCCAGCATCATACTCAATGGGCAAAAACTGAAACCTTTTACACTAAGGTCAGGAACGAGACAAGGATGCCCGTTGTCACCACTCTTGTTCAATATAGTGCTGAAAACATTAGCCATAGCAATCAGGCAGGACAAAGATATAAAAGGAATAAATATAGGAAAGGAAGAAGTTAAACTGTCATTATTTGCTGATGACATGATACTCTATCTAGAGGATCCTAAAAACTCAACCAAAAGACTGCTAGACTTAATTACCAAATTTGGTAATGTTGCTGGATACAGGATCAATGCTCAAAAATCAACAGCCTTTGTCTACGCAAACAACAGACTCACTGAAAAAGAAATTGGGGAGTCAATCCCTTTCACAGTAGCACCCAGAAAAATGAAATACCTAGGAATCAACCTAACAAAGGAATTGAAAGACCTCTACTCTGAAAACTATAGGACTCTGAAAACTGAGATAGAAAAGGAAACCAGAAAGTGGAAAGATATCCCTTGTTCATGGGTCGGGAGAACCAACATCGTCGAAATGGCTATACTCCCACAACTACTATATAGATTCAATGCAATTCCAATTGAAATTCCAACAGTATAGTTCACAGAGTTAGAGAAAATAATACAAAAATTCATCTGGAACCACAAGAAACCAAGAATAGCAAAAGCAATTCTAAGCAACCACGACATGGCAGGGGGTACTACAATCCCCAATGTAAAACTCTACTATAAAGCCGCTGTGATAAAAACTGCATGGTACTGGCAAAGTAACAGACCGGAGGACCAGTGGAATAGATTAGAAGACCCAGAAACAACTCCAGATACACTAAGCCACCTTATCTTTGACAAAGGAGCCAAATATCCCCAATGGAAGAAAGACAGCCTCTTTAACAAACGCTGCTGGAAAAACTGGGCTTTAGTCTGCCAAAAGCTAAAGCTAGACCTATCTCTTTCAAACCATGCACAAAACTAAACTCACAGTGGATACAAGACTTAAACATTAAAACAGAAGCAATAAGCCTGCTGGAAAACAGGCTAGGTAAAACTCTTGGAGACATTAGCTTAGGCAGAGACTTTAGGAATAAAACCTCTATAGCACAAGAACTAGCAGAAAGAATCAACAAATGGGATCTCATTCTACTGAAAAGCTTCTGCACAGCAAAAGAAGTCGCTGGCACTGCTAGAAGACAACCAACAACATGGGAAAAAAATCTTTACTAGCTGTGTATCAGACAAAGGGCTATTATCTACAATATATAAAGAACTCAAACACATCAGCCTCCCCAAGTTTAAAAACCCAATTCAAAAATGGGCATCTGAAATGAACAGACACTTCTCAGAGGCAGAAGTCAAAGCAGCCAAGAAACATGAAGAAATGTTCAATATCACTGGTCATTCGAGAGATGCAAATGAAAACAACACTGAGATTTCATCTCACTCCACAAAGAATGGCTGCGATCACAAAATCAACCAACGATAAATGCTGGCGTGGTTGTGGGGAGAAAGGAACCCTTCTCCACTGTTGGTGGGATTGCAGACTCGTGCAACCATTGTGGAGATCCATGTGGAGATTTCTCAGAAAACTAGGACTAGGGTTCCATTTGACCCGGCTATCCCCCTGCTAGGAATATACCCAAAAGAATTTTAAAAATCACATTGGAAAGACAGATGTACACCCTTGTTCATAGCAGCTCAGTTCGTGATAGCTCAATCTTGGAAACAACCCAAATGTCCATCAACTGGACAGTGGATAAAGAAGATGTGGTTTTTTAATAAAATGGAGTATTACTCTGCCATAAAGAATGACAAGATTGATCCATTTAGGTGCAAATGGAGACACCTGGAGGATATACTAATAAGTGAAATCAATAGATCACAGATAGACAATTTCCAGATCTTCTCTTTGGCATGAACACCTGTAGATGCAAATGAGCTCTAGAAAATAGGACAGCTTTTGTAGAGTGAAAACTTCTATAGGAAACTTGGTGTGGGAATGTGATGAGGGGAAGGAATAAATATGATTCTGAAAGAAAATAAAAGAGCATGTATAAAGGGGGGGAGGAGGGGTGGGTGGGTAGGGATATGGGTAAAAATGAAAATTAACTTGTGTCATATACTGGTACAAATTCCCCAATGTTATACGTGATTTTGAGATGTATATAAATTGTACCAATAAAGAATTCAATTTAAAAAAAAATATTTCAGACTCCATGCACTTTCCTTGATGTGGACATTTAAGGGATGTGGAGATTTAAGTGGCTATTTAACAGTGAGAGTTTGAAATCTGCAATCTTGTGATATACACTGAAATACACAGGGTTGAGGGAGATGTTCTGGAAAGCACGTTGGTCATGTGAGCTCAGCACATGACACGAAACGTGCTGGAAGCAGCACTGGGCATACGGCCTGGGGACTCACCCGTGACTCGCCCTCTCCTCGCCACTCAAGCCTGTTGGGGAAGAGGTAGAAGTAGCGGCGCTGCCACTGGGTGAGGAAGGGGTTGCCCAGCTTCAGCATGTGCCCATGCATGATGCAGTCCTTGCCCAGGGCATAATCTGAGGATGGAGACACAGAGAGTTACCAGAGGCCCAGGACAGGGTGATCTTGAGCTGGGCGTGTTCTCAGGAATATAGAATGACGTGGTTTTGGAGAAAGTCACACTTTAACACATCACAGAAATGTTCGTTCTGTTTTTAAAATGTGGGAACTAGAGACTGAACCCAGAGGTTTCTGGGTTCTAATATGCTATACAGTTGCTTCTCAGTATTCCAATGAATTCCCAGTGCTCATTTATTCCTTAGAGAAGTCCAAGTGTGTTCCAAATCTTTTTTTTTTTTTTGACACAGGATTTTTTTTTTTTTTTTGAGAAAGGGTTTCGCTTTGTAGTTCAGGCTGGCCCTGAGCTCACTATGTAACCCAGGCAAGCCTCGAACTCAGCAATCCTCCTGCTTCTGCCTCCCGAGTGCTGGGATTACAGGCGTGAGCCACCACACCCGGTTTGACACAGGATTTTGCTTTGTAGTTCAGATTGGTCCTGAGATCACTATATATCCCAGGCAAGCCTGGAACTCAGCAATCCTCCTGCCTCTCTGCCTCTGCCTCCCAAGTGCTGGGATTACAGGTGTGAGTCACCACTTCTGCTGTTGTTGTGTGTGGTTACTGGGGATTGAACCAGGGATCTTGCGCTTGCTAGGCAGGTGCTGGAACCACTGAGTGAAATCTCCAGCCCTCAAATAATTTTTTTTTTTGAGACAGGGTCTCCCTTTGTAGTTCAGGCTGGCTCTGAGCTCACTATGTAGCCCAGTTAAACCTCGAACTCAGCAATCCTCCTGACTCTGCCTCTCAAGTGCTGGGATTACAGGCATGAGCCACCACGCCCGGCATGGTGCTATGTAGTATTGACTGCTGGTGGGCGTGAGTCACCACACCCAGCATTGTATGTGGTTACCAGGGATCGAACTCAGGACCTTGTGCTTGCGAGGCAGGCGCCGGAACCACTGAGCTAACCCTCCGGCCCTCCCAAATCATTTTTTAAACTGTTTGTAAATAAAGAACACAGAGTCAGTTTGAGCTACTCCTAAAGTATGTTGGCCATTTTAGGGCACTGAAATTGTCACTTTAGTCTTCTTTCATCCTATAAATAGTATTAGAGTGAGGACTTTCTTGTCCCAGTCAGCTGAGGTGACACAACGTGGTTCATTCCTTAGCTTAAGGTCAGGCTTGTCCCTCAGACATATGGCTGTGTACAGACAAGTCATGTTCGTGTTGAGCCCTGACTACACTTTTGAGATACTGTCTCTTAAAAAAATATAAATTTTTAGCCTTCACAGAAGGCTTTGTGATTACGCTAAAAGCAGCTGGTCCCTGACACATTTATTCATTCAGCAAGTAGTCTGTGAGAACCCAAGTGCTGGGCATGTTCTGGATTCAGCACATACAAAAAGGACAAAATCCTGCCTTTGTGGAGCGTACAGTCTAGTGTGAGCTTCAGATAATAAACAAAGAGGAAAAACTATGCTGGGTCCTCAGGCCTCTAAACTGAAGCCATTTCTAGGTAGATGATGAGTGCCCCTGGGAAAATGGCAGAGAGGAACAGAGACTCCCACACCAGGAAGCTCCCACTGAAGTGACCTTTAAATGGAATGAAAGTGTCTCTAGTCCTTCTCATGCATATTGCTCTCATTCTTGCAGGGTCTAGGCTGAGAGGGAAGATGAAATGACATTCTACCTTAATCATCAACTATAATAAATTTAAATGTCTTACAAAAACAAATAAATCTTAGATGAACCAAGAGTAGCAATATTTAGTGAGTCAATAATGAGTGATTTTTTTTTTTTTTTTTTTTGCTTTTTGAGACAAGGTCTCGCTTTGTAGTTCAGGCTGGCCCTGAGCTCACTATGGTGCCCAGGCAAGCTGCCGCGAACTCAGCAATCCTCCTGTCTCTGCCTCCCGAGTGCTGGGATTACAGGTGTGAGTCACCACATCCGGCATTGTGGTATGTGGTGTTGATTGTTGGTGGGCGTGTCTCCACGCCCAGCATTGTATGTGGTTACCGGGAATCAAACTCAGGACTGTGCACTTGCAAGGCAGGCGCCGGAACCGCTGAGCTAACTCTCCGGCCCTGAGTGACTTTTTTTAATACTTGATGTTATTTTCCATTTTGGAAATCCTAGTTGGCTAGTCTTCAACATGTTTTGTAACAAATACACTCACACATCTCTCTCCTGAAAAGTGACAGGTCATGCCAAGTTTCTCTCCAGGACCAGCTACCCATGTCAGAGACCCAGTGCAAAGTGAATGTGCAAACTCTTCTTCCAAAGTCTGCACCCAAGTTTGCACTCTGAGACTCAAGATGGAGCACTCATCCTATGCCCTGGGTGGCTGCACAGGACACGCACCAGTCCGGCTTGTCCTGCTTCTGAAACTGCCCCATTCCATCCTCAAGGAACAAGCTTCCTACCTGGCCCCCAGAGCTCCCTGACAAGTGGCCTAGCTGAAATAAGGCTGGCTGTCTCAATATGCTTTTGTTGATATGTTGACTGAAGGCTCAAATATTAACTGAACCCTTCCAACCCACCTAAAACTAAAAATAATGACCAGCATTTTTTCCTCTTTACTGGAAAATACTTTATGACTCAAAAATTTTTTTAGCTTTGTAAGTAATTGTGAAAAATCATTGTATTTGAAACACATCGAGACACATCAGCTATTTTACCTTCCTCATGGCCGAGTTGCTTATTTTTTGCCCTCTTCCTGGCTTCAATTTTATCAGTGTCGGCATTTACTGCCTCATAGACTGTCTCCGTCACTTCCTGCTGCCAGCGCTCAGAGATGACCAGAGGAAAGTTCTTGTAGAGTTCTTGGTCGCAATCAAGCAGCTTATTAGGAAATATAAATATTTGTGATTTAGCACATTTTCAAAGACAGTGGGTCAACAGCACCACACCCATGGTCACTATCAGAGCTGTACACAGGGAGACAGAGGACCACACGTAATCACTGGGACTTTTAGTCATGACACATGACAGTGATGATGACTCAGCCCACCAGGACTGAGAGTCACAGCACACTAACATGTGGCTCCATCTGGGTCAGGCAGGCAGAGGCTTCATCCTCTGTACCATCTGCAAGGCATTTCTGTCCATGAAAACTAACATACAAAGGACTTTACTGAAGTATTAAAACATTCGAATGACTAAGTAAAATTTTATCACAAGGATTTTTTTTTATAAAAGTAGGAAAACAGACCTGTATAGTTTTAGAAAAAATCGTAGCACATATTATAATAGGCTTGCTACTTCAGTTAATCTGTAAAGTCAGGAAAATACAAGGTAAATTAGGGAGAATTTAATATTCCAGCTAATTAAACATTATAATTATGTGTATAAATAGAAGACACAAGACACAGAGTTTAGACAACAAAGCTTCTAAGAGTTGCTATAGTAAAGATTACATTTAATGATAGCATTTTTCTTTGCTACGATTACTCAGATTCTTCATAGATTCTTTTTTTTTTTTTTGAGACAGGGTCTCGCTTTGTAGTTCAGGCTGGTCCTAAGCTCACTATGTAGCCAAGGCAAGCCTCAAACTTAGCAATCTTCCTGTCTCTGCCTCCTGAGTGCTGGGATTACAGGGGTGAGCCACCACACCCGGCCTTCATAGATTCTTTATTCTGCCCTTTCAGCGAGATTGCAGTTTGAAAATGAACACCCTCCCCACAAAAAGCAGAACTTGTTTTGGGTGGAATTTATCTTCTGAGAGAACACAGCACCACCCTTTTGATGGAAAAACATATGTGTCAGAAGCACAATCCCTCTAGAGACTTGATCTCTTTCAGAAGCCATTTTTGTCTGAGAGAAGAGACAGACACAGGTGCTGTAGCCAAGGTATTAAGAAAAGGGGACAAGGAAGTGGTACCTGCCTTGAAGCCTCAGCAAATCAGTGACCATGAGATGCACCAGTGTCCTGCCTGCTCTGCCTGGGCTGCTGCCTCTCCAGTCTGACCTCTTGTCATAACAAGGTCTCCTTTTGTGATCAGCTGAACTGGCTGAGCCTTCCCCTTTCTGCCTTCTCCCAATCTTCAAACCACACCCTGAGTAGATATCTTTCATGGTTTTAAATGGGATGAGAGGTGTGTGTACAGCAGGGGTGTGGGTGGGAGGGAGTGTGTGCTGGAGAAGTGTAGACATCGAGCCTGCAGGTGGCTGTGCTGGACACACCCGCGCAGATGCACAAGGCTGAGTGCATGTAGACCCCTTCATGTTCTCTGGGTTGCTTGACAAAGATAAAGAACAGATCATCTTGTAAGATGTAACTTGGATGGGTGTGTTATGCATGCCTGTGATCTCAACTTCTCCGAGGCAGAGGAAGGATAGGAAGTTTAATTTGAGCCTGGGCAACATAGTGAGACCCAATGTCAAAAACTGAAAAGCACTGAGGATATAGTTCAATGGTACAGCACCTCTAGGATCTATCCTAGTTCCACAACACACACACACACACACACACACTCCAACACAGCTCCCTTCACTGGACTAACCCTCCACACTCATAGCTGCATGTCTGCTACTCACAACTTCCACCTTGGCTTCTCATCCCTAAATCACAGGGAACCAACCAGTTTGTTAAGCGCGGACTCTATGTCAAGGGGCTGCAGTCATCTCATTTATGCCCACATGGGGCTGCCGACAAAAGCACCTTCTTCCCAGGCAAGAAAACCAAGGCTGCGAAGGGATTAAGATGTGGCCCAAATTCATTCTGCTGCCAAGTGCAGATCTGAGCTGAGTCTGTTGCCTCGAAGCCTAGGTTCTTGTTTATAAAAATTTTAAGTATGAGAGACTCTTTTTTTTTTCCCCCTTTTTGAGACAGGGTCTCACTTTGTAGTTCAGGCTGGCTCTGAGCTCACTATGTAGTCCAGGCAAGCCTTGAACTCAGCAATCCTCCTGCCCTGCCTCCCGAGTGCTGGGATTACAGGTGTGAGCCACCATGCCCGGCATTGTTTTTTTTTGCTTTTTGAGACAGGGTCTCGCTTTGTAGTTCAGGCTGGCCCTGAGCTCACTATGGTGCCCAGGCAAGCCGCCACGAACTCAGCGATCCTCCTGTCTCTGCCTCCCGAGTGCTGGGATTATAGGCGTGAGCCACCACATCCGGCATTGTGGTATGCAGTGTTGATTGTTGGTGGGCGTGTCTCCATGCCCAGCACTGTATGTGGGGTCACTGGGGATTGAGACCTTGCGCTTGCGAGGCAGGCGCCGGAACCACTGAGCTAACCCTCTGGCCCATGAGAGACTCTTTTGAACATGAAAATGTTTAGGGTATCTCACAGAATTTTTAGTACCACTGATGGATAGTAGCACCTCTGATGACACAATTCTTATGACAGCAGCAATCCCTTCACATAGCATTCTCAGGGGCCCGCTTTCCACAGCCCACTGTGCAGCAGGCCTTACGCTCCTGGCCGGTACTGACCATGGAGGCTGTAGATGATGCCAGGTCTGGCCACTGTTCTCGCTGCTGTCCCTGGGACGGCTACGTCCAGATTACAGGTGTCTCTGAGCTGCTCAGCAGTGCCCTGCCCATCCTGTGACTTCACTCTCACCACTCTGCCTGCGCCCAGGCCCACCTCCTGGAATCTGCTCCTGGGAACATCCTGATGATCCTCTGGCTCAGTCTTCCTCTCCTCATGCTCCCACCAGCTCTATCCAGCTGCTGCTTCCCTCCCCAGCACCTAGTGTCTGTGTGTTGCTTCCCACCGCCCATCTGCCTGTGTGATTCTGGATGTTTCAGTGACAGATCCCAGCAGGCCCTGCCTTTTATAGCCCTACTTTTCTTTAACCTGACAGGTGAGCGTTGTTAGCACAACCTCACCGCCTGCTGGGGTAGGTCCTCGGAGGGACCAATGCAGGGATCCTGTAGGAGAGGGTGGTAGCAGGAAGCTGAGAAGAGATGAGGGTTCAGGAGTGTGGGGACACCTGGAGAAGCTGTCAGAAGGAGGACAAATGACAGTGTGACATGTAGTGATACACTTTGACTTAGCATTTTAAAAAGGTAGTGATTTTTCTTTCATGACTCACCATGTATAATTATGTCTCATTTCTACTTGGAAAAATGACATGAATGAAAGTTTGAAAAATGCAGAGGATGATGTAAAAAAAAACAGTGATTATTTCACCTTTGATTGACAAATGCAAAATGATTCATGCTGACTGCACTTTTTATCCTTATACAAGCAGCCCCAAACACACAGAAAGGTTCAAACAACTGTACTAGGCAAGATATATTTGGTATCACAGTTGTTTTTCCTGCATTATTTATGTTAAAGGTTTGTTTCAATCACAAATATTCCAAAACCTTAAACATTTTACCATTTTGTAATGCAATGAAAATAAAATTATGAGTACAATGAATGCTTTCATGGTTTTTAGCTAATTTAGATCTTTTTTCCTCAGTGACAAGAATTAAATCCAGACCCTTCACACTGAGCTCTATCCCAACACTTTCTATTTTTTACTTGGAGGTAGATCTCACTAAGTTGCCCAGGTGGAACTCTAATATAATAAGTCTTTAACTTATAGGATTTCAAATATGTAGATACTCATTTGTAAGTTACATTCCACAAAGAGCCCAATACTAAGACAATCACTAAGTTTAATAACTGATTCCAAACAGAGACTTTATACATTGGCTGAGGATTTAGTTAAGTGGTTCTGGTGTCTGCCTCGCAAGGACAAGGTCCTGAGTTCAATCCCCAATACCACACACCACAATGCTGGGTGCAGTGGTTCATGGGTGTAATTCCAGAATTTGGGAGGCAGAGGCAGGAGGATTGCTGTGAGTTCAAGGATAGCCTGGGGTACATAGTGAGCTCAGGGCCAACCTGAACTACAAAGCGAGATCTTGTCTCAAAAAAACAAACTTGAAAATATCTAAACCAAAAACTGTCACATATATACCTTAATTCCTTTAGTATCCTCTTCATCAAATGAGCCAATATCAAAAGCATCTGCAGCATTGACCTCTCCCCGGGGAGGAATCAGGGGGGGTGAGTACTGGAAGAGTCAGAAAAATAGGACAGTTATGAGAAGACCTTTACAGCCCCACCATAACAGCACTCTGCTTGGCTCCTACAGCCGCACTGCACATGTCACACTTGAGCCTTGGCAGTGAAGAGTCTCAGCGAAGATTACTGATCCAGTCCAAATTAAGGAAAACAAAACAAAACAAAACAAACAAAAAACCTCAGCTTGGCATGGTGGCTCACATCTGTAATCTTAGTACTTGGGAGGCACAGGCAGAGAATTGTCTTCAGTTCAAAGCTTACCTGGGCTACACAGTGAGTTCAGGGCTGCCCTGAACCACAAAGTGAGACTCTGTCTCAAAAAACTAAAAAACAGCCGGGTGTGGTGGCTCACGCCTGTAATCCCAGCACTCGGGAGGCAGAGACAGGAGGATTGCTGAGTTTGAGGCTTGCCTGGGCTACATGGTGAGCTCAGAGCCAGCCTGCATTGCAAAGCGAGACCCTCTCTCAAAAAAACAAACAAACAAACAAAAAAACTAAAAAACAAACAAGACCAAAAAAATAATAAAGTATGAAAGAAAAAAAAGAAAAAGACATATCTAAAGCTGAAATAATTTTTAGATATGACGAAGCCTCCAGACTGTACATCCCCAGCTGGGTTTGGAGGGAGTGCTTGCTCCTGGACACTGGTCCCAATACACTGTGGAATGCTGGGGCCACGCCCAGTGCCATTCCACAGGCAGCAGGCCAGGGTCTCACTCTCTCCTCACTAGGGAAAGTCCCCACATATCACAAGTATGTGGAATATTTTTCTATAGGCCTATGTAAAAATATGGTCACATACTAAGAGAATTTAAGAAGATAAGCAAAAAGCTAAAGAGGTTCAATTACATGGATATTTGGTTAATTTATAGAAAGAAACATTTTTGGAGTTTTTGTAGTTGTCCCTCAGTATCTATAGAGGGTGGGCTCCAGGACCTGTCGGACACCAAGATCTACACATGCTCAAGGCTCTGACCTACTCTGGACAGTGTGTGCACGTCACCTAGACAATGCTCTGATCTACTTACATCATCTCTAGATTACTTTTCCCTCATATGCTATAAATGCTGTTTAAATAACTGCTAGGTCATATTGTGCAGGGAGGGATAACGACAGAAGATCTGCACGTATTGGGCACAGACACAATGTTCTCCCTGCTGTGTTCCATCCATAGTTGGCTGATCTGTGGACACAGAACCTGCTATCTGCAGGCTGACATACAAAGCAATGAGGAGGAACGTCACCCCAGGGAGTTGGCAAGTGGTAATGCTTAGAAGGCAGAAGTTGTGTATGGGGGGAGCTGAGGTAGGAACCCAGGGTGGAATCAGGAAGCTGGCAGAGACAGAGAGGCAACAGTAGGAGGGTGCAGTACCTTCTGGAGGGAAACGTGCTGCCAGTTGATGCCTTTGAAGAAGCTGTGCTCTTTCACTTCCTGCGCACTGGTGAAGAGAGAGAATCCTAAAGGTGGTGAGTATGCATTTGGAAATACAACAGAGACTTTGCAAACAATGTTTCCTGTTCAGAACACATGGGAATTATCTTCTGCTCATAAGGGAGCAAATGAAGAAGGCTCCTTTCCAAGCAGCACACACACAGACACACACACACATATACAGGACTAGAATTCAGTGTATAGACTTTGACCTTGGTGTACATGTGAACATACACACACACACACACACACACACATACACACACACACCCAAACATCTTTCCCCATGCCCAGTGTGCAAACATCCACAGCTGGGTGTTTAATAGGAAGGGGAGGAATTCCTGAAAGCTTCTCTTTTAAGAAATTAAATTTTCTAAAGATTTAAACACAGAAGTCAGTTAAAG
The DNA here is from genome assembly GCA_004025085.1 of Thryonomys swinderianus. Lineage (NCBI taxonomy): Eukaryota > Metazoa > Chordata > Mammalia > Rodentia > Thryonomyidae > Thryonomys > Thryonomys swinderianus. The sequence continues at coordinate 11,782 of PVIC010042797.1, forward strand.
ATTAAACATTTAAAGGTCAGAAAGTAAGAAAAAAGAATCAAAGCAAAGATAAGGATAAAACACAAGATCAGGAGCAACAGAGACCATCTAAGAAATCCCAATAGTTGTCTAACAGGTTCTCAGAAATAGAGGAGAGGAAATGCCAGTTTAGTAAAATAAGAGCATTGTTCTCACTGAAGGACGTGTCTTGGAAAAGGCCCTGGTGTCATGAGGGCTGTGATGACTGAGCTCAGTGACCAACACTAACTGAGCACTTGAGCACCACGAAGCATCATCTTCCAAGCTCTGGGTAAAACTAATACTGATACCAAGTTCTCTATTAAGCCTAGACAGCAGTCATGTTTGAGTGTTTGGAGACATTTCAGATAACTGAGAGTCAGGAATGAGGGCCTCACTCTCTAAGGAGTGCAGGGAGGGGACCCTGAAAAGCAGCAGGCATGGAGTCAAGGAAATGGCAGTCAAATGGAGAGCAATGGAACAGCACTGATTGGAGAGAGGAGAAAACAGAGAAGGGGAGAAGGGAAAGAAGATGGGAGAGGAGACAGGGGAGAAGGGATGGGGAGAAGAAAGGAGGGGGACAGAGTTCTTTGTCCTCAGCAGAGCTGGTAGACTGGGTGCCCTACAAAACAAAAATAAGGAGAAAGTGGAAGTGGACACACAGCTTAAGATATATTAACAGCAAAGTAGAAACACACTGCTTCTTCATTTCAAGTGAACCTATATGTATGAAAAGCACAGAATTGATTATGATCTATTGTGCTCCAAGTACAGGGAGAAAACCATCCCAACTCAATACGGTAAAAGTGAAAAATAGCACAACAAAAATGAGCGAGAGAATAGACACGAAGGAGAAGAATACCAAATACCTTCCCCTCACAGCATCAAGTAGGGACTCAAGAGACACTGTTCATTATTGAGGGAAAAGGCACAACTGGCTAAATATATAATTTAAAAGTATAAGGTAAACACAAGAACTAAATATAACATTTTGACTTGTGAGAGATGAGGGGAAAGGAAGGCTGTTGAGAGTATAATAAATGAGCTAAACCTTTATTTGTTATAAAGGAACCCATACATACACACATGTGCACATATGCAAGTAACACGCTATTAAAGGTGCTTTCAATGCAAGGCAAGCCTGGGTGTGAGGAGAGATGGAAGAATGTATATAAGCTCTTCTCTATAAGCTTTCCAGGTATGATTTTGTGAGTGTTTTTTGGGGGGTCAGAAAGCACATATAAGATGGCAGTTAGTTGGTTATGCACCAGAGAAGATATGTGGGAACCTCATAACATCAACCTCCCAAATTCACAACTATGAGCATGACTGGAAGATGGACTATATGAAGATGGACTATAAAATACCGGAATTCAACTCCAAGTTTGATTTTTACAGTTAAAAAACAACTGATTCCTGCAGTTTCTTAATTATAAAACATCCAGGGAAATACGCATACATTCCCTGTGTGACTTATTCGCTTTAGGTCAAATGGCATTTCTAATGAACAAGAAGGCTTCTGATGGATGTATCAACAGCAACTTTTGCTTCCGGGGTAAGGAGACTAACATGCAGGAATGAGCAAGGCCTACCCGCCTCCGTGGCAGCCCAGCCGCTTGCCCACTTCACGCTGCAGCAGGCCCTCTAGGAGTGACTTCAGGTCGGGGGAGAAGGCATCTGGGAGCTCCACATTCTGGGAAAAGAAGAGAGAAACTTCACAAACCCTCACACCAGCCAGATGCTATGCTGCTTCTCCTAAGTGCATCAGAAAAACTGCGGATTCATTATGGATTAACACTGCCACACAAACATAGAGAGAAACATAAAAATATAGAAAGGTTGCCGGGCGTGGTGGCTCACACCTCTGATCCCAGCACTTGGGAGGCAGAGACAGGAGGACTGCTGAGTTCAAGGCTGGCCTAGGCTACATAGTGAGCTCAGGGCCAGCCTGAACTACAAAGCGAGACCCTGTCTCAAAAAAAAAAAAATATGGGTTACTAATTGGTTTCAAAACCGCTCAATAAGATGGGAGGCAGATCTGAAGATTCAGAAGCCTCCTCCCTCTCTACGTCATAATAATTGCTACTTTTATTTGCTTTCCTTGTTTCTTCTTTGCATGTCTTTCTGGGCAGTCTGCTTGCAAATCTTGATTTTTTACCCTGGTATCTAGTTCACTTTATTTTCTCTTCAAGATTCTTCCAGGAATTTTATCTTCATTAATTTATTTCAGGAAGACAAATTTTATGTTTTTTATACTTACATATTATATATATTATTTTAAACAATTCTATAATATAGTAATTTTGTTCATTTTTTAATTTTTAATTTTTTTTTTTTTTTTGAGACAGGGTCTCGCTTTGTAGTTCAGGCTGGCCCTGAGCTCACTATGTAGCCCAGGCTAGCCTCAAACTCAGCAATCCTCCTGTCTCTGCCTCCCGAGTGCTGGGATTACAGGCGTGAGCCACCATGCCCGGCAATTTTATTTTTTAAAATTTAACTTAAACTTTTTGGGGGGGACAGGGTCTTGTTTTGTAGTTTAGGCTGACCCTAAACTCACTAAGTAGCTCTGGCTAGCCTCGAACTCAGGGCAATTCTCCTGTCTCTGCCTCCCAAAATTGCTGGGATTACAGGTGTGAGCTGCCATGCCCAGCATTAATATAGTAATTTTAGTATCGCTGGAACAAAACATGAAAACACTATGATGCAAATAAGAAGATAGGTTTTAATTCCCTTACCACGGTTAGTGTCATTCGGTCTATCTCATGCTTATCTTTGGTTTTGTGTTGTCTGAAAGGGCTGTGACTGTAGAAATAAAGAACACTCTATTAAAATATGGCATCAGGTAGGTTAGCACATGCACTAATATTTGGGTAAAAAGTATTACTTGAGACTCTAGAAGTCGGAAGTCATAAACACTTATCATTTCCAGAAAAAACAAAACCAGTAACCAAACACATTAGGTTCTGAACAAGCAAGACTCCATCTCACAGAGAAACTGTGGCACTGAAATGTGATTTTGCCAACTAAAATATCACTGGGGGGAAATCAGTCAACATATAATCATGAAAATATGAATCATTTACATAAAGTGTCAGGAGTGTTTAAAGCAAACAGTAACTTCAATGCAATTATTTTAGCCAAGTGGACTCTAGATGATAAAACAATTCATAGAAGGACAGTCAAACTAAAGCAAGATGAACAGAAGCCACCCCTGGAGGCCAGTGAAAGTAAGCAAACTATTTCTTTAGGGAAACAGAGAGAAACAATTATGCACCACCAGGTCCCCAGAGACCTGGGCTCTTCCTCAGGTTTTGCCCAAGCATAGCCCTGGACTCTAGGCTCAGAAAAGCTGGAGAAGTGACCCAGCTGTTCGCTGGCTGTGAGCCAGGAGTTACCTTTCAGTGACAATGTGTTTTCCTATAAAATGGGAATCATGTCTCATAGGTCAGCAAAGGGGAGAGAAATTTTAAAAGGAAGGTGAAGTGAAAGTAAAAAATGACTGATTATATGAGTAGTCAAGAGGACAGCAGTATACAGCAGGCAGCTACTATAGTAAACACTTGTAAAAGTAATAGAAACAGCTCTTACTTTATAAAATGAGTCTTCAACTTGGTAAACTACATAGAACAGATTACCCTTATTCTTTGGTATGTTAAAGAAAAAGAAACTCTAGATAAGCTGACTTTTTTTTTTTTTTTTTTTTTTTTTTTTTGCTTTTTGAGACAGGGTCTCGCTTTGTAGTTCAGGCTGGCCCTGAGCTCACTATGGTGCCCAGGCAAGCCGCCGCGAACTCAGCAATCCTCCCGTCTCTGCCTCCCGAGTGCTGGGATTACAGGCGTGAGCCACCACGCCCAGCATTATATGTGGTAACCGGGGATCGAA
>PVIC010042798.1:0-15665 GCA_004025085.1 Thryonomys swinderianus
TTTTTTTTTTTTTTTTTTTTTTTTTTTTTTTTTTTTTTTGAGATAGGGTCTTGCTTTGTAGTTCAGGCTGGCTCTGAGCCTAGGCAAGCCTCGAACTCAGCAATCCTTCTGTCTCTGCCTCCTAAGTGCTGGGATGACAGGTGTGAGCCACCATGCCCGGCACTGTGATATGCGGTATTGATTGTTGGTGGGCATGAGTCTCCACACCCAGCATTGTATGTGGTTACCAGGGATTGAACTCAGGACCTTGCGCTTGCGAGGCAGGTGCTGGAACCACTGAGCTAACCCTCCGGCCCTACACCATGCTTTTTAAAAAAGCTTTTTATCTATTGATGGACATTTGAGTTGTTTTTACCTTTTAGCTATTGGAGTACTGTTACAAAACTTGGGTAAGATTATTTGTTGTAATATATGTTTCCAGTTCTTTTTGGTATAAACCTAGGAGTCAAATTACTGAATTATATGACAGTTCTAGGTTTAATAATTAGAGAAACAGCCAAAGTATATCATTTCATATTCCTATCAACAGTGTACAAGGTTTTGATTTTTCTGCATCCTCACAGGCACTATATATCTATATCTATATATAAAAGATGGGTGCAAAGTGGTGTCTCATTGTGGTTTTGATTTCCTTTTCCCTAATAGTCAATGATGTCAGATATCTTTTCATGAAATTGTGGGCAACTTGTGTACCTTCTTGGAGAAATGTCTATTTAAATTATCTTCCCATTTTTAAAACAAATATTTGTCTTTTTGTTGTTGAGTCATAAGAATTTTTATACATTGCAGATACAAGATACATGATTTACAAATGTTTTTTTTTTCCATTCTATGGGCTGTCTCTTCACTTTTTTGGTAATGTTCTTTGATGCTCAATTATCTATTTTTATTTTTTATTTTTCGTTGCTTATGCTTTTTTTTTCCTTACGTACTAAGAATCAGTTGCCAAATCCAAGGTCAAAATGATTTTTACTGATATTTTCTTGTGAGAGTTTTATTCTTTCAGATCGTACACTTAGATCTTTGAACCATTTTGATTGAATTCTTCCATTTATGTGAGGTAGGGGTCCAACCTCAATCTTGTGCATGTGGATATCTAGTTGTCCAAGGGCATTTGTTCAAGTGAACATTCTTTCCCTATTTTAGGTCTTAGCCCCTTATCAATAGCCACTTAACCACAATTGTATAGGTTTATCTCTGAATTCTCCATTATTTTATTGTTATCAGTGATCTATAGAGCAAAAGAAGTTTGTTGATGGTCATTCCCAATAGGTGCAGTAATGGTCCTTTACACTCAATGAAGTGCTTTTATACATTCGCTTTTCTTCATTCTGCACTGTTACCATCTTGTCATGTAATTACTGCCCCCATTTAACAGATGAGGAAATAGACCTAGAGAGGTCAAGTGATTAGCCAAGATATAATAGAACTGAGATTGGACCTCAGATCTGTTGAATGCCAGAGCCTTTGCTGTTTCTACTCTATTCCTGCTTCCCCTAGCTTTTGGTTAGCCCTCTCTGCTTCTGCGACTAAACATCCTTTGTTTAGTTGCTTTAAACTAAAAATTTAAAATGAGTTGTTCCAAGTATTGTGAGCTTTGCTTTTTGAGACAGGGTCTCACTTTGTAGTTCAGGCTGGCCCTGAGCTCACCATGGTGCCCAGGCAAGCCACCGTGAACTCAGCAATCCTCTTGTCTCTGCCTCCCGAGTGCTGGGATTACAGGCGTGAGCCACCACGTCCGGCATTGTGGTAGGCGGCGTTGATTGTTGGTGGGCGTGTCTCCACACCAAGCATTATATGTGGTTACCGGGGATCAAACTCAGGACCTTACGCTTGTGAGGCAGGCACCGGAACCACTGAGCTAACCCTCCAGCCCATATTATGAGCTTTTTTAACAGTAAAGTTAGGGAGAGAGGGAAGTACCAAGCATTATTCAATGTTTAGGCCTGGGAACTCTATCAAAGACCAGGGAGGAAATGAAAGATGAAAGCAAGAATTGGGGAAAAGATCTTTGATTCAGGACATGATGGAACACTAGTGGAGTACATCATGGGGTCACCAAGAAGGGACTATTACCTACATCACTTCATTACAATGAGACCATGATGTAGAAAGGCTGAAACATTAACCAGGTGAGCCAAATAAATCCTTGGCCCAGGTCCAAATGTGGTTGATAAGTTTTGTATCTCCTCCCTGAGCAGAGTGCCCTGCAGTCAGAAGGGAGGCCCAGTGGTCCTGGTGATGGAAGCCATTACCAGAGAGTGAGGATAGGAGCCAAAATCTGTAAGCTGGAGATCTTCAAGTGAATTGGCTAGGAGCCACAATTTCCAGAGCTGTAGGATTCTGGAAAGAAAAAGGATGTCTTCACTCCCTGACCAGAAGTGCTTGGAGGAAGTATCTTAAAGTGACTTTGATGAAGCATTTGTTGACCAAAAATAGGAGGATTTAAGACAAGTCTTTAAATAGTAGGTATCTTACCATACTCTCCCAACTGGTATCTCTAGTTTGGAGTAAACTAGAGGAATAAAAAGGACAATCTTTCCAAAGTCCACAACCATTGTCTCAGAATAGACTCAGTTTTGTGCAAGTAATACTGCTTTCACCATTTCCTGTGCTACCCAGCCAGTAACCTTTTGTTTCATAGAAGTTCAGAATGCTACTGATCAACAAGGAGAGTCTCGCTATTAAAGGCCCAGAATTTTAACAGAAATACACATGTATGCATGCTAGGCATAGTATATGTGTACACAAATACAGACAGGTCAAATATGCTGTGAAATCAGAATTATTGATTTAAAATATAGACTAATATTTTGAGCCATCTCTTTTGCCCCGTCCCTGCCCAACTCTTCACCTTTTACCTTACTTCCTCTTTCTCTCTTCTGCCCTTTTCATCCCCAGCTCTTCTCTTTAGTCACTTTCCCCTATGTTCATTCAATCTCTTTTCTGTTTTTTCTACAATAGCCAACTTTCTTTTGATCCTAGACCCTCTAGTGTCACTGAAAATGTGAAAACTTTTTAGATACAGTTTACATTGCATGATTGTTTTTCTATAGTTAGGTTTGGTTTATTTAGGTAAAAGCTGGTTTCATTTTGCAAGAGCTAGGTGGGGACATTTTCATGAATAAGAAGTCAAGGGAAAATGATGATTTCTGGTATTTCTCGAGAGATTAAACTCCTTAGAATTATGGTGAAGAGGTAAGGGCATTTCTCAATGCTCCTCCCCTGTAAAGAGAGCCAGTGCTTGGCAAGATCAAGATCTCAGCCCTCTCCCCCACACTAGAAAGGCTGACAAACATTCCTCTAGTTGTCTGTGAGCTGCATCGTAATGAATGAGGTGTGCAGCTCTTCAAACCTCCTAGAAATGTAAACAGTAACCCACTGCAAAGAAGAGAGCAACGGAACTGTGTTGAAACTTGCTGTGAGACAGTTTCTCGTGCCAACACCCTGACACAGTTGCCTTTGCCACAGCCAAGTCCTGCCCACATATTTTCACTACTTGAGAGGAAGCTTCTGTTCTGTTAATGTGGTGTAGATATGTACCAGAAAGAAGACATGTTGATCTTTCAGACAGTCCTCAGTTATTGATGTGAATGATACAGAAGTGGTAACTTCCTACTTTGCATTAGCCCTGCTGAGAGTAAGGCCTCCATCCTGGACAAGATTAGCGTTAACCCACGAAGGGCTAGATATACCACCAACTTGTAAGAATGATGTGTTATTTTTGCACTGCTTTGTTTGCAAAAATAGGAGAGATATATTCACCTGGTATTTCATGCTTTCTATTTACTGCTAGCCATACAGGGTAGGTAAGAAATGAATAATTTTCAGGTGCGCTGGGAACCCCGGGACCTGGGTGACACTCACCTGCAGAGGAGACATGCAACCACCATCTCCCCTGCCTACCATGAAGCTCTGTGCAAAACCCCAATTCACAAACAGGTTGTGGGTGCTGGCTAGGAGGCTTGGCCTGCACTGGGGATCCAAGCCATCCTAGTGCCAGCCAGCCAGCTCAGGGTGGGTGGGGTAAGCCAGGTGTTAGGAAGCCAAAGCTGCAGAACGAGGACGATGGGGAGGAGAAGGATGAGCTGGTAGGGCTAATTGACTACGGGTATGGAGGACCTGACTCCTTAGACACCTATCTGGACCGCTGGGCCAGAGGACGGAATTCTGGGCTTCAGTGATCCCTTCAGCTCTGAGGCAAAGCTGAGATTTCTGCCCATTAACTATGAGATGATCTTCAGGAGACAGGAGAATTAATATTTTTTTCTTAAATTGAATTCTTTATTGGTACATTTTATATACAGCTCACAATCACACACAACATTAGGAAATTTGTACCAGTATATGACACAAATTAATTCTCATTATTACCCACCCACGACCCCCACCCCTTATATACATGCTCTTTTATTTTCTTTCAGAATTATATTAATTCTTTCTCATTATGTTCCCACATCAAATTCCTTTGGATATGTCCTATTCTACAAAAACTGTCATACTTTCTAGAGCTCATTTACATCTACAGGTGCTCATATCAAAGAAAAGTTCCAGTGTTTGCATATCTGTGATTTATTTCAGTTATTAGTGTGTCCTCCAGGTGTATCCACTTGCACATAAATGAATGAATCTTGTCATTCTTTATGGCAGAGTAATACTCCATTTTTTTTTTTTTTAAACACATCTTCTTTATCCAGTCTCCAGTTGATGGGCATTTGGGTTGTTTCCAAGATTCGGCTATCACAAACTGAACTGCTATGAACAAGGGTGTACATATGACTTTACAATGTGATTTTTAAAATTCCTTTGAGCATATTCCTAGCAGGAGAATAGCAGGGTCGAATGGAACCTCTAGTCCTAGTTTTCTGAGGAATCTCCACACAGATCTCCACAATGGTTGCACAAATCTACAATCCACCAACAGTGGAGAAGGGTTCCTTTCCAGGAGAATTAATATTTGTCATTGACTCCTAGGACAACTACCTGGATGCCCTGGCCAGGCCCCATCTCCCAGTGACTAGAGCCTACAAAGGGAACACTGACATCTACTTCCAGGTGGTTTATTCATAAAGTGCATGGTCTGTCAGATGTGTACAAAATTGAAACCCAAAGAAACATTCACAAGAGAACAAATGATGACCTTGCAGATGTTGGGTTAGAAAAAATTCACCTCAGCTTTTATCTGACAAGCTTGTATGATCATTCAATATTTGAAGCTTTTAGCAAGGTGGTTCAGAAACTGATTCCACAACTCCTAACTTTAGAGTATTTGCTAAGCAGCTTTATCTCAAATTCTAGATTTGAAAAGGCATTCCTACTTGATGTGACAGTAAAATTTGTATTACAACTGATAACACTGCAGTGGATATGCAAACCTATGAGCTCTGCTGTGATATGATAGATGTCGTTATGGACATCTCTTGTATTTATGGCCTCAAGGAATATGGCGCAAGAACTCTCTATGACAAGGACTCAATAGAGCCCTTATAAAGCTAAATAATACAATAGTTCTTTACTTTAAAGAGGTGACAAGATTCCTGGCTCTCATTTGCCTTGTGAGAGAGGAAAGCTTTGAAACTGAAGAGTTTATTAACTATAATTTTCATTGCTTCTTGAAGGCCATCCATGAATGAAGTTTTTGAGATGAGAATTAAAGTGGTGAAATCTCATAAGTTCAGAATCAGCCACAGAAAATGAAAAGGACCCCCCCCCCCCGTGGAACCCTTTGAGTGCTGCCATAAGTGAAGTTTCAGGAACATCTTTGAAATCAGACCTTTCTAATGAGTCTGCTGCACCATGTTGCAGTAAAGAAAGAAGAAGAAGGAGATTGGAACACATGACATGGACTTGTTGTTGTTGTTGTTGTTGTTAATCCTGCAACCTTCTTGATCTCTTTTTTATTTATTTATTTATTTTTTATTTTATTTATTGAGACAGGGTCATGGCTTGTAGTTCAGGCTGGCTCTGAGCTCACTGTGTAGCCCAGGCAAGCCTCCAACTCACACCAATCTTCCTGCCTCTGCCTTCCCAAGTGCTGGGAGCCACCACACCTGGCATTGTGGTATGTGGTACTGATTGCTGGTGGACGGTGAGTCAGCACGCCTGGTATTGTATGTGGTTACCCAAGATTGATTTCAGGAGCTCGTGCTTGCTAGGCAGGCGCCAAAACCACTGAGCTAAATCCCTGGCCGGGATCTATTTTAAATAAAGTAAGCTCTTTGAAGCAAAAACTTATATATTAACAGCGAACTGAAATCTACTGTGCATTCATTACACAAATGCAAACTTCTGTGGTCAGTAGTTAAGAAAAATCCTGTGTGAGAACTGCCAGGAACTGTACATATTTTGCACTTTTTCATATTAGACTGGGCTTTGATGACTTCTTAAACTCCTGTACTTGGTGTCAAGGACATGCATACTGTAGCTCATATCCTACGGCAGTCAGAAATTAATCAAATTGATGCATTGGTAATGGCTTTTTGTAAATTGCCAGACTCTTTGCTACTAATTGCTGAGAGAAATCATTTTTTAATAGAACTGGAATGGAATGGGGCTGTAAGCTCTAGGCACAATAATAATTGTTCCTATTTATAACAGGTGTAAACAGGTTTTTTGTTTGTTTGTTTTTGAGACAGGGTCTCGCTTTGTAGTTCAGGCTGCCCAGAGCTCACTATGTAGCCCAGGCAAGCCTCAAACTCAGCAATCTTCTGCCGATGCCTCCTGAGTGCTGGGATTACAGGTGTGAGCCACCACACCTGGTGCTGTGGTATATGGTACTGATTGCTGTTGGGCATGAGCCACCCTGCCCAGTATTGTTGTATGTGATTACCAGGGATTAAACCAGGGACCTTGCGCTTACTAGGCAGATGCTGGAACCACAGAGCTAAATCTCTGGCCCCAGGTGTAAACAGTTTTATAGAATAATTTTAGCAGCAAACTAACCTAAAAAGTTCTATTATCATGGCCGTACTTCCTAAATCAACAGTTTTTATGAAGCCCTTTATCCCTATCAATCACTTTATACAGATGGCTTCTTACTGCATCATTGTTTTTTAGAACCTTTGGGAACAGATTTCTAAAATGGTGCTGATCACTGAAAAAATGTTAGAATTTCACTGAGCCCTGCTTTCTGGAGGCTCCTCTGTACCTGCCACTTGGTGTTAAAGTAATGTCAGAGGTCAAAGGTTCACCAAATGTAGAGAATTGCCAACTGCAGTCTAAGATACATAGGTACAATTCTGTATGTTTGACCCCGAGCAATGGCCTGTCATGCTACCCTTAAAAATCTTGTTTTTGTCGGGTGTGGTGGCTCATGCCTGTAATCCCAGAATTTGGGAGGCAGAGACAGGAGGATTACTGAGTTCGAGGCTTTCCTGGGCTACATAGTGAGCTCAGGGCCAGCCTGAACTACAAAGTGAGACCCTGTCTCAAAAAAAAATAAAATCTTGTTTTTTTTGTTTTTCATCAGTAAATTAACTTTAATAGTCTAAGTTCAAAAGGGTGGATATAAACTTCTTTTTTAAAATTGATTTTATTGAAACTTAAAGGAAAGCAATACTCCCAAATTCAGTCCTGGAAGCAACCATTACCTTGATTCCAAAAGCAGAGAAAGACCCAACCAAAAAAGAGAACTACCAACCAATCTCTCTAATGAACACTGATGCAAAACTCATAAGTAAGATACTGGCAAACAATACAGAGGCTCATCAAAAGATTGTACACCCTGGACCAAGTTGGATTCACCCCAGGGATGCAAGGATGATTCAACATACATAAATCAATAAATGTAACATGCTGCATTAACAGACTCAAAAACAAAAACCATGTGGTCATCTCAGTAGATGTAGAAAAGGCATTTGACAATATCCAACACCCACTCATGATCAAAACCCTACAGAAAATTGGAATAAATGAACTTTACCTTTAAAATCTTACTTAGGACCAATTTTTCTATTGCTCCATGGCCACAGTGCAAAAAGCAAATCTCCACCATGGAACTTAATACCGCTGGCTGTCCTTATCACCTGAACCACCTTTTCATCTGCAACAATATGCCTCGTGTCCTCTGTTTTCACAGTATGGCTGACTGTGTTGTGCAAGGCTGAAGAGCCATTGTGCAAACCTTAGTGACAGTGAGAGAGGATAGCCAGATGAGGAATTAGAGCTTTGCAACTGTTTCCAAGAAGTTCCTTTTCTTAAGTTTACCTTAAAATGGCAGAAAATGGAGTCCTATCCCAAAAGTTCCAAGTAGGTAATTCTATATCCATCTCAAAGGTTAGTACACTATGGTATACTTGTAGGGTATTAGAAAAAAAATTAAGAAGCAGAGCCTCTTACAGACAAGAAAGTTGGTCCTAACAAAATGTACAAAGTCCTTTAAACATTTGTTTTTGAAACACTCCCACTTATATCCGTGGCTTCTCTCCATACTTTCTCTCTCTTCTCCCTATTCCCAAATCCTATTGCTTTAAAGGTGGTAACTAAAACTGAAGATGGCAGTTCCCTGGGATTTAAGATTTTAAGCCCCCCAAAGATCTGTGTGTGTTGAAAGGAGAATTCTAACAATCATTAAGGTACCCTAATTCCCTTCCTCGCATTTTCCACTCAGAAACCTGGATGATTAGGAACCTAGGATTCCAGGGAAGTCTTCTCCCTAACTTCCAGAGCTATATCCTGTTCAGCTGTTGCCAACAGGCCTGGTGCATAAGGGTAATTCTTACAGTTCTAATTCTCAAATATTTTTATGGAATGCTTTTCTTCTAAGCAAATAAAGGGTCAAGTTTCTAATACAACTTCATCCTCAAGAAAGAGGAGCTTGCCTATTTGGTAAATCACACTTTACCTAGTATATATAGAATTATACTAAGTGGAGCTTCCATTTTTAAGCAAGGTGTAAGACAGGTTTTTGTTAAAATGTGCCTTTAAAAGCCTTTTACTTCAAGAGCAAGTGATTTTTTGGAGAAAGGAAAAAATAATCCTGTGACATAGGACCTAAATTCATGGTGGTAAGTGCACTCTTTAATTAATTGCATGTAAATATAGATTACTGCCTTCACTCTTGTGTGAAATTACCTCTTAAAGAAACATATAGAAATATCTAAGTTATTCAGTTTTTCAAGTCTGTGCTATTGAAATCCCAACATCTCAAGTCCTTTTGCATTTTATCTTTACTATGTCAGTTAGCTTCCAGCAATCTTTATGGTCACATTTTGTGATTAAACATGCCTATAAAGAGAAAGGTCAAAGACATGGCTACAGTGACTGCACTGAACATTTTTGCTCAGTTTTAAGGGTTGGGAACTTGATCTGAAGGTTTCTAGAGAAGGGTAATCCTTTGCCTTTTGAGTCAATTACAATGTCTATATAGAGGTATAACTGTGAATTATCATTTTTGGTTATTTTCAGTGATGCAGATTACCATGAATAACCAGGACGGAATGTTTCTGAGGGAATATAAATAAAAGCAAGTGAACACTCACAGATAGTGTTGTTTTGTGAACACAATACATTTTGGACCCTTAAATAAAATATTAAAAACCACAACAATACTGGTATGTGTGGGTTATATGCCAAATCTATTTGAAACACTCCAGAAAAACAGCTGATAATAATCACTACACAAGTAGTGATTATTAAAGGAGGTATGTATTTTTAAAAAGAAATGAATACCTTTCATGCTTTCTAGAGAACCCCTTAGTGAGTTTTGTAAGAATTCTCTAACTTCTACAAACTATTTTTTTTTACTGAATGCATTCTGTCAAAGCAAGAAAGCAGTAGTCTATTCAGCTTTGTCTATTTGACAATTTGTATTTTGAGTCTTTTTAAAATTTCTAGTCATTTTTAAAAAATCACAAATAATTTAAATCTTTCTATAGGCTTGGTTTCAAATTAAAAATTTGGGGTACAATAATACAATACATACTAATTATAAAAACTGTTGTATATAGAATAAAGAGCCACTATTTTCTTCCTAATACAGCTCCATTCCTCAGAGATAACCACAATTAATAGTTTGTTGGAAATAATTTCCAAATTATTTATATGGAATTGTGTGCACATATGTGTACATAATATATATTGTATATATAATTATTTGAGCCCTTTTTCATATAAATTGGGTTCACACTATATCAATTCAGCACGATGACTTTTTAAAAATTAGCAATATATCCTGGATGACTTTCTTTGTTATGAAATACAGGTTTACATCATCGCTTATAGAAATAGCAGAATGAATATCACATAGTATAGATGTACCACACTTTATTTAACTGTTTTCCTAGGTTGAAAACTTATGCTGTTTCTAATTTGTGTTTTTTTCAACAGAACCCTACTCTTCCAGCACTGAACTGTTCAGTTGAAAATACTCATCCCACTGTTTCTTACTATGCTCGACCTCAAGTGGCATCATACAATACCTACTACCATAGTCCTCCCCACCTGCCACCTTATTCTGCCTATGACTTTCAGGTATGTTTGAAGAGGAAAAAAAAAAAAACTATTTCCGTCACTTTTGCACATGGTCGCTTGATCTCTCCCTCAGCTCACGGGTAGTGTTGTTTTCATAATGTGTATGAGGTCTATCTATCCCTGATGGCCTTTAGCAGCCTGTGGGCACCACTGAATAAGTTAAAGACTATATGGGCAGGAAATAATAGGAGACGTAAAAGTTTGGGAATGGCTTCAGAGCGAAGAAACGGAGATAAAGAGAAAGAAGATAGTGTCAAAGTATCTTGGATTGTCTTAAACTACATTAAGGATGAGATAAATTGGCTGGTAAATGGCAGTTCATTAGTACATTACAATGGACCTCTGTCCAACTGGGGCTTCATCCATTCCTCTGGACAGGGGGAGACATATCCCTATTCCTTAGCACAAGAGCATTCTGAACCACACAAGCATTTAATTAAACCTGCAATAAGGAGGTCCCTTTACTTTCTTCCAATTTCCTAAGACAACATAGAAAAACTATTTTTATAATATCCCCTCCCCTTTTGCCCTATTATCATATAGTTCAGAAATAGTGTTACCAAATTTCCACTTTCCTTTTTCATTTTGAACTGAGACTAAGTGCAGAAAACAGAACAAAAAAAGGCACATAATTAAAATTAGGGATCCATTGTGTGCAGGACAAGGACTAGGCACTTTGAGAGAACAAATGAAACAGTACTTTAGGTGTATATAGTGACTGTGCTAGATTTCCTTTGCATGACAAATTACCTGAGGTAAACAACTTAAGAGGAAGAAAAGCTTATTTTGGCTCACAGTTTCAGAGGTTTCAGCCCATGGTAATCTGGCATTGTTGCTTGGGCCTGTAGTGGCACCATACATCATGGCAGTAGTGCATGGTGCATGAGGTCTGTTCATCTCATGGAATCCAGGATGTGACAAAGACAAACAGGAAGTGGGGCCAGAGATTTAGCTCAGTGGTTCCAGCGCCTGCCTCACAAGTGCAAGGCCCTGAGTTCAATCCTGATCCTGGTAACCACATACAATGCTGGGCGTGGTGACTCACACCCACCAGCAATCAATACCACATACCACAGTGCTGGGCATGGTGGCTCACGCCTGTCATCCCAGCACTCGGGAGGCAGAGACAGGAGGATTGCTGAGTTTGAGGTTTGCCTGGGCTACATAGTGAGCTCAGGGCCAGCCTGACCTACAAAGCAAGACCCTGTCTCAAAAAAAAAAAAAAAGATAAACAGGAAGAGTCGAGGGTTCCAATGTCCTTTCAAGGGCATGCTCTCAGTGACTTAACTTCTTTCCACTAGGCCCCCTCTTAAAAGTTCTACCATATCCCAGGTATGCCATAGGCTGGGTACCAAGTCTGCAGTATCCAGACTACTGGGGGGCATTTAGTGAATAAAACCTTTGACCACAGAAGAGTGGGGCTACACTAAAAAATCATTAATTTAGCTGGATGTAGCAGTGTACACCTATAATCCCCCTGGGAGGCTGAGGCAGGGGATTACAAGTTCAAGTACACCCTGGGCAACTTAGTGACTCAGTAAGACACTGTCTCAAAGTAAAAAATAAAAAAGTTTTGGGGAAATAGCTCAGTGCAAAGGCCCTGGGTTGAATCTTCCATACCAGTAAAATAAATCTGGTTAATTCAAAATTTAGGGACCACAGGAAAAATTTTTTAAAGGAGAAAAATTTATAATGAAATTGCTTTTATTTACTAAAAAACCCATGAAATGCTCCAAGTGAACATAAAAGCATAACTATTTGGAGTGCTTGCAGTTAACCAGCCTGTTTGGTAATTCAAAATCTTTGGACAGCCTAATTTCAGCTTCATTGTAACACAATGATTGAAACTTTAAAATCTCATGAAATTGATTAAGTGTGGTTGCATTTGGTTTAGATAATGTTTGGAGAGGTCCAGGGATTTATAAGGTAATAATACATATAGTATGAACATAGACTTGTTCACTTCTCTAAAATACACTATTAACACAAGGAGATAATCCATTAAAGCTTAGAAAAAAATGTTAGAATTTGTTTTAAAGCCTGTTGTTTACACAGACAACTTGAGTAACTTGTCACCCAAGTTTAAAATAGAAAATACAAACATGTTCAAGAAGAACACAGATAAATTCAAGAATGATAAAGGTAATAAGATATTCAAACATGTTGAAACTAACATAAGAGGGGCCACCATTCATTCTCTTGAGGGGGCCCCTATAGTAAACAAACAAACAACCTCATTTTGGGATAGAGGGGCCATATATGTTTCTAGTGCAAAAGACCTCCTTTATTTTTCTTTTTTGTGAGAGAGGGTCTCCCTATATCTCTCAGGCTGGTCTCAAACTTGCAAGCTCTAGAGCTAGATATGAAAGCATATGCTTATAATCCCTGAACTTGGGAGGCTAAAGCAGGAAGATCACAGTGAGTTCCAAGCCAGCCTGAGCTACATAGTGAGTTGAAGGCCACTCGGACTATAAAGGGAGACCGTGTCTCAAAACAAAATTTTAAAAAAATCCTGTGGGGGTCTAGTGGTCTTCGTGCCTCAGTTTTTTGAGTAGCTGGGACTATAGACATGTACCACCAGGCTGACTTTCCTCATTTACTTTTATATCAATCTAACTTACATTGATTTTAGGAATTTACCCTTTATAATGAACCCCTTATATAGGATGACAGTATCTCTGGTGATGGTTGCCACAACTCTAAGGAAACCCCTCTTTAGCATACAGAGCCATGTCTCTATCTGTCACTCCTAATTTCAACTCTACTGCAGGAATAAGAATGAGATTAACAATGTCAACTAATAACACAGACTTTTGGTTTCATTTCAGTCAACATTTACTCTGTTTCCATGTGCTAGGCACTTTGCTAGAAGATGTGGATATAGAGGCCAATTAAGATAGTCCCTGCATTAAGAAAGTTGTCTAGAGATATGGGTGGGCTACAGGACAGAGACAGTAACAAACAAGTTGAAAAACAACAAAAGATTACCCAAGCATGCTATAAAAACAGGATACTTGATCCAAACAGGAATCTAGATTTAGCCACATAGTCTAAACCTGTACACTGGACTTAGAAGAAAGATTTTAAGGACTGTGGAAGCCTTTTTTTTTTTTTTGAGACAGGGTCTTGCTTTGTAGTTCAGGCTGGCCCTGAGCTCACTATGTAGCCCAGGCAAGCCTTGAACTCAGCAATCCTCCTGCCTCTGCCTCCCAAGTGCTGGGATGACAGGCATGAGCCACCACACCCGGCATTGTGGAATGTGGTACTGATTGCTGGTGGGCATGATTCACCATGCCCAGTACTGTATGTGATTACCGGAATCGAACCAGGGATGGCTTGCTAGGCAGGTGCCAGAACCACTAAGCTAAATTCCTCCCTTCTTGCTGCCACTAGAACCTCTGCCTTTTAATGATACCTATTATTCATTGAGCACTATGTACAAAACATTGTGTCAAGTGCTTTGCATCTATGATCATTCAGTCATTCAGTCCTTTGAGGGAAGACATTACCCTTTTAAAATGAGAAGACTGAATTGTGGAAAGGATAAGCAACTTCCCTAAAGTCATGGAAGTGGTAAGAGGAGGCCAAGGATTTGTATCTAGGGGCTGTCTGAGAAATTAGCTCAAGGGATTCTTTAGAGGAGCTGTAAATCTGAATGGCATAAATATTTTCCCAATTTTAGGATATATAGTTACTTTATAACTGCCTTAAATTATGACTTTCCTATAATGATCTCAGAAATGGTCTCTTTACTCTTTCTTATTAAAGTGTGCTGAAAAGGGTGTCCCTTCCATCATGCATTCCCCAATTCAGGGACTGGTTAAACAATTAGTTGTTTCCTTTGACTCAAGTTATCTTTTGCATTTCCTGTCAGGAGACTTGATACTTATACAGTATAGGTCTTAAGGGCTGTGTTTATAAGTTATTTGTTTCCTGTTAGAACTTAGTATTTGAGCTGAGCTTTGTTTTATTCACCGAAGTCTATTCCCTTATAGTTTCACAGGAGGAAATACCAGTCTTCACCCAAGAGATCCAAGAGGTCAGGAACATTTGCTTATGTCCCCAGAAAAATAAAAAGCAGTCAGAAAATGCATACCAGCTCTGACAACAGAATCACAAACCTGTCAAAAATAGCCAGACCACCCCCATCCTCTTCTCTGACTGAAAAATCACTTAAGTTACATCAAGAAAACTCATCTTTCTGGACTATCCCTGTCACTTTAGGTTGATGATTTCTGTTTCTCATGCAGTCTCAACCTGTGCAAAATGCAAACACTTCTGTTTATGCTCTTTATTAAGCTCATGAAGGTACATTATGTTTCACCTAGACCACTAAAATTAACTTTATAAATTGGGCTCATTTAATAAAAGGATTGCTTTAATCTGGGGGAGGCAGTTACTGTACAGGTGGCTGTGAAGGCTGTGGCTGTCATTAGCTGTTTCATATTTTTCTCCTCCCGTGCCAAGCTTTTCCTGTCTTCTTTCCTTTTCTCCTGCCCCTCCTTCCTCTTCTTTTTATCTGCTCTTCACTTATATCATCACCCTCTGCTTTCTGGGGTAGAGTAGAATGGAGGGTGACTATAAAGAACCAGCACACTCTGGATTTTACCCTTGGGACAGTTTCTTTAGCTAGTCGTTGTCACCAGCCAGTTGCGGGCTCCTGTTGGAGTCACTGCTCTAGACTTCTGAAAAGAGACATGCACATTAATCTCAAAGAATGCGAGACAGTTATGCAGTTATCGCGTGGAAAGGAAGAAGGCTGAGGTGGAAGAGGTGCGTTGTGTCCTGAAGGGTGATGCTTCCTCTTACCACCACTAACCTGTAGGCTACCGTGCACTCTGAGAAGCACCCCCCAAAGCTAGAGGTGACTAGGCATAGCTGTGGACTCCTTTGATGCCTTCCTTGCTTTGTGGTATGCATAGATTCAAAGTTCTGTTCTCCCAAGCTACCCGTCCCATTAATGATGTCAGACTCTCAGGTGAAAACTAGAATACACCAGGCCAGCTCCCTAGACATGACAAAGTCAAATATTTCCCAAGGTCGCTGTCTCTTGCAAGGAAATTGGGCACTGGCACTGGGGTACGCCCCCCAAGTCCAAGGGTGTGTGGACTACAGTCAGTTAACTCCTTAGCTCTGCCAAGAACCCTTCAGTTTTATCCCTAAGACCCAGTTTTACCGTCAAAAGGAGGGAAGAA
>PVIC010042799.1:0-15666 GCA_004025085.1 Thryonomys swinderianus
GAGAACTGTATGACGACATACATCTAGTAGTACAGTACCACAGAGGATATTTCCTCTGCCCTGACGAATGGCTATGCTCCTGCTATTCATCCCTTCCTTCCCAGTCCACACACACTACTTAGCCCCCATGCCCCGGACCCAGTACTGTGGACTGAACCCAGAACCTTCCCACTAGGATGCATTCCCAGGCCTTTTTACTTATTTATTTTTCACTTTTTCAGACAGGGTCTCATCTCACTAAGTTACTAAGTCACCCACGCTGAACTGGCACTTGCAATCCTCCTCCCTCAGCCTCCTAGAAAGCTGTGGTTACATGTCTGCATTTTTTTAATTGAATTATTTATTGGTATGTTTTACATACACACCATGATCACACTCAATATTGAGAAGTTGTATGAGTATATGGCACGATTTACTTATAATTTTTTTTCTCACTGTCTCGCCTTCGCTAGAACTTCACAGAATTGGAATCACACTGTATATAGCCTTTTAAGATTGGTTTCTTTTACTTTCTAAGATGTATTCAAATTTCTTCTGTCTTTTTGTATCTTTGTAGTTCATCTCTCTTTGATGCCAACTAATATTCCACATCTGGATAGACTATCTTTTTTCTAGGCAATCAAAAACTCAGATTCATAACTTCTTTTATGACCTAAGAATGTCTTATATACAGTGAATATTTAATGTATATTTGGTAAATTCATTTGTTCAATATCCCAACAGACATGGGAGATACAAGAATAAGCCAGCAAGACCCAGTTCTAGCTAGTAAAAAAAGAAAGAAATGGACAATTTTTAAAAAAACCTATTAAAACCACATAATTATTTGTTACACCATGTTCCAATAAATACTATGGCAAACAAAGTAGAAGATGATAAAGGGGTACGGGCCCATGAGTGCTCCTTCATTTTAGGGGTGACTGGGAAAGGCATTTGGGGAAATGACACTGGGACAGAGACTCACATAAATGGAGGGTCAAACACACAGCTTTTCAGAACAGCCAAGTCCAGTCGCAAGTCCAGAGACCCAGAATAGGGAGCGCAGGTGGCATTTTGAGGGTACAGCACAAATTTATGAACAATTATTTAATAACTTCATGATTAACTCATGAGCACTGTTTTAGGTAAGATATTTCAAATGAACATTTGGATTTTTAGTAGTTCAAAAACAAATGAGCTTCTGCGCTTAATTTTCTATGAAATTTCAGATGGGAAATTACTTAGCATTCAGGCTTCCCACAAAGGCTTACTTTCTAGCTGTGAGATGTAAAATACATGTTCCTTGCTTGTGGGCAAGCTGTTTTCTAAATAGTTGGAGAGGTGACTACAAAAAAGGAACATAATTCAATAACAGCACATCTTAGAAGTAATTCTCAGTACACTCATATTTTAAGTCTTCTTAAAAATGACTATAATTTGCTCGAGCAAAGATATTTAAATATTTCCCTCCAGCCAACTGTAAATCTCATTTCTAATCTCAAAGCTCCTGTAATCAAGTCCTTGGTAGTTTAAATAAAGCCTCCATTTGGGATTAAACGGCTATTGATATACACATTTATTTCTGATTTTATGTGATATACGGGTGGGTATGTCTGAAATGCTTATCAAATAATCATAATTAAAATGTATAATTTCAGAAAGATGATCCACTAATTTTAACTATTATGCCTGGGACTTGGTTAAGGGAATGAAGAAATATGAAACAAAAATGTAAATGGCCAATTGCATTATGAAATAACTGTCATGCACATGAAGAAAAAAATTAGCACTCTTCCTTTTAGAAAAAGGCCAATTTGTTCTTTCATGTCCCTGGCTCCAGATTCTGGAAAACTGCTGTTAGGAAGAACTGGAACTTTCTCTTCTTTTCAGATGTAAGAAATGTTTCAATGTGTACCAATTATTTTAGACTCCTCCTAGGCAATATTGGAGAGAGTTTGACTTTTCTTCACCTCTTCAAATTTAAACACTGGAATAAACACCTCAAAACAGATTTATCTGAGAGCATAAACAAACCAAGCATGAAGGCTCCCAATAGGAGGCCAAAGCAGCTTGGAAATTGCTGAACAGTAGCGGGAAAGTGATATTCTTCGTCTCTATTCTTTTTTAGTGAAATGTCTGCTGAGTTTGGTCTGGATTGATGAGGTAACTAACACCTTGTAGTTGAAAGGTTAGGTGAGGAAAAACTCCACGGTGAGGCCGGGAGTCTGACTTCAGAAGGGGCCGCGCTCCTCCGATCGCAGGGCCGTACACAGAGAATGGGCTGCTCCAGTGCGCTCTCACTGAGACGACTGCTCAACTTAGACAACTAATCGAGCAAGACGAATCAAGAGTTTCAGGGCTGGAGACTCAGGAGACAACGATTTCCCCCTCACGCTACAGACCAGGGAGTGGGGCCCAGAGAAGTTTCTCCCATCTTTAGGCCTGTGGCAACACCCAGGCCACTGCCTCCTCCCTTAGTCCACAGCTGCTTTTTTCTAATACAGGATTCAACCCTTGGATTAAACACTGACAGTTTCTATGTAATGCAGTAACATAGTGTGTTCTGCAAGACTTCATGGTAGACAAAATACTCAGGATCAATTCACCCGAAGAATCAAGAAACAAGAGGGGATTTTGGGAAGAAGGGACAATCTCTAAAGCAGGAATTCAGAGACAACTGGAAAACGCTATTCACATGAGTGGACATCAGATGGTTTCTCTTTCTTTCCGTGACTTGTGTCTGCAACAGAACAGTATGTAGTCCAAATAGGACCTTGTGAAAAGTAAAAAGATATGCTCCTTTCACAAGGAAGAAGTGTTTACATTGTAACATGCTGTATAATGTGGATGGCTCTCAGTGAGCCCTCAATATTCTGCTTAGAGTTGCTTTCCAGAGGCTGCTGACACCCCTGTGCCTGCCTTATGTTCCTCCTTCCTTGCAGACACAATTGGAATTTGGGGTAACAGGCAGTCCCTCATGTCCATACGCTGTTATGAGCCCTTGCACATGGCATCCCTGTTACTACACAACCTGAACACCCATATGTGACACCCTCGTTGGGGCAGAGAGGACAGAGTGGAGAAGAAATGAAAATCCAAGGAAGCTTTATGGATTTGGTTAAATTCTAACACAGGGACAGAAAAAAACTGAAGAGATTTTTATGAAAAAACATTTAAAAGTAGATTTAAAAATAAATGATCTTTGTTGACATTTTTGTAAGTCTCAATTTTTTATGAGAAAAAATACACTCAGAAAACTGAGGCTATCAATGTTCAGAAGTCTTTTCAAATCTGTTGATGCGAATAAAAGCTTCACTTGCAAATGTTCGTATGAATCACGAGAAGTAAAATTGTTCTGTGTGAAGCTGGGGAGGCTGCAGTGCCAATTCCAGAGCTCTGCATTTTGCTGAGAGTATTAGATCCAAAGTTCTCCGAAGTTTCCTTTAGGCCATGAACATTGGTGGCTATGTTTGGGATGGGTTGGGTTCTGAGCAATCTTCCTGGTGATTACTCAAGTGCAGAGCATAAATTATTACCCCAGGCAAGCACTGACTTAAATGAAGTAGTTTTCTGAAAGTAGAATGTGATTAAACTATGCATTTCATTCAAAACACCTCCTGTATTGCTAGCCTCTGTTGCTCCTGGTGCCTCATCTCCAGGAAGATGGATTCTGGGTGGTAATTTGGAACGCTGCAGACTTTTCCACAAAGATGAAGCTAAGCACATGAGGGATATTCATAAGCGATTCTGATCACAGACCCAGAAAAAAAAGCTGTCTATACATGTGAGCTGGCATGAGTCTCTGGACTGGATTTTCTAGTTTGGAGTTTACCTCTATTTACCTCTTCAGTGGTGCTATTTATTGACTCTGCAAGTGCATCAGCTGTATTTACCAAAAAGCATGTGGTCCCACCCTCAGATTCAATAATTCTCTCCTTTTAGTAAAGATGACCAACAGTCCAGATGAGCTGGGCTTTCTCTCTGTGCGATGGGTCAGGACAACAAAGAAAGAAGTCAGTACAGAGTCCACTTATCGGTGCTGACACTGACAGTCCCTCCTACCTGGAGTTTTGTCTTCTTCTGTGTTCAGAAGTTCTTGGGTTATTTTTATTTCTCTCATTGCTCACATCTGCCAGGCTGGCCATTCAGGAGAACACTTTGGAAAGAAGGGTTTTAGGAGCAACAGAGCCTCCTGTTGATGGTGGTTTACTGACCAGATATTTCAACACAAGAAAACCTGAGTATGATCTGGGTGATTACTCTGAAATCCATATCCCTTTATATATTATCTGTTTTCACACAATGATTCACATGGGTGCACAGTATTTATAAATGCATCTGTGTGAGGAGCCACTCTGCACGTGTGATTGATCTTCCTCATGTTCCTGGGTATCTAACGTTCCAGCTCAGGCACTGGGCTCTTACCAAGGGTTTTGTGTTCTGAAGGGTCTACACAAAGTGCTATGGGAAAGAAGAGTGGAGGAGGTGCCTCTTCCCCTTCAGAAACTAATGGGCCAGGCACAAAGAAAGACCCAGACTCATTCAAATTGCTGCGTGTTCACTAAAGGGTCAGCGACTACCTACTGTGGGCTGGGCACCAGCACACTCTCTAGAAGAGATGGGCAAAGCCTCCTTCTCTGCCCATTACTCATTTGTCCCCCACCCCATCCTTGAACCTGAGTATCACTGTTTTATGTGGTCTCCCGGAATACACTCTTCACAGACATAACCCTGACATCTAGGATAATCCTCACAACCTTTCCTCTCACCATGTTGCTCCACAGACATCATTGTCTTCAAACATATTGTGTAATCCTTTGTTTATTTATGTTTAGTATCTCTTATATTCCCTTCTACTTCTAAATTATACCAAAGCCTCTGACTCTTTTATTGTTAAAACATAAAAAGAGATTACTGGATGTTTTCAACAAATATACTTGGCAATTTTTTTTTTTTTTTACCATCTATACTTGGATCATAAAACCTTCTAATCTAACACTGATTTTCTGGTAAATAGTATATGGCTACTTTTAAACTTATGTTCGGGAAAATGTTTTAGTTACAGAATTAACATATTTTAAGTTTTAACCATTATCAAGACAATTCTTTAGTTTTTGTGAAAGAGAAACAGAAGAAGAGGGAAGAAAAATGGCTGAGAAAAACTAGAAAGAAAATGTGTAAAGGATGACAGAGCACTTCTGCATTCTAATCTGACAAGCCATAGTATGAAGGACTCAGGGGTGGGCAGGGAGAGAAACGGACTCAGGAACAAGAAGGTAGGAAGCAGAGAAGAGAGGGGAGGCTGTGAAGTGAGGGTACTGGCCTCGCTGGCTTTCTTAAAATTAGGTTTTCAGAGCATTCTCTGATCTCCACTCCCCTCCTGAAAAGTGTCTTCACAGCTCTTCAACTGTGCTGATCTTCAAAGTCTCTCTGGGGTAACAGCACAGTGGGTAGCTTTTCTGTGCTCTATCATGAGAGTGACAAGAGTATCACAACCCAGAGGCTAGAGAAATAAAGCTCATGAGTTTATGTCTCTGTACTCACAGATTTCCCTAGAAGCCCACTGAGTGAGAACACTTAAATGCTACACACAAGCATTTAGAGGGCCATTCACTTATCTTAATTTGTTAGATGTGAACATCTATTCCTAACCCAACATCTTATCATTTGTTTTTCAAAACAGAAAAAGACCTACTTGAGTTTAGAGGAGACTCACCATTCACCTTTGGTGAACTAATTTTCTACTTTTACTTTCAGCTTTTGAAAATCTACTTGAGGAAGCCTCCATTTTCTAGCAAGACTTTTATCATTTTGTGAGGTGGCACAATTATCTTGTTTTGTTGTTGTTAATTTGCTTCCACGTTTGTGAATTTTCTACTGCCTATTTTCAAAGGCAGCCTTTGTTTGTTGTGCAAATCTGCATATTCATTATGCCTTTCCTACCTACATTGGCATCTTTTATTTTAAATGTTTTGCTATTTTTTTTTTTTACATAGCATCTTATCAATGAACTCACTCCATTTGTAACATATGCCCATGGGGAAGGAAAACAAACAAACAGTTCTAGTCTCCCTCTTCTTAACTCAACTCACCTCTAATTTTTTTTTTTTAATCATGAAACACACAACTTGGTGAAATTCTTTTATGCATTTCTCTGTGTGGCCCTTTGATCACTGGTTCTTTATTTCCTTCACTCTGATATTTTTCAGAGATTCTTGCTAAGTGCAAATTAGAACAGGAGTTTCAACTTCTTGCATAATGTAAAATAAATAAATAACAGAATTGTATTTAAATAAACTATTCAAATCCATGTCAGTAAATGATCTAATTAATTACTCCTTTGGGGCTATGTTATATGTTTGCTTTCCTCTTAGAGAGGTGAAGAAAGTGAAAATAAATCTCCAGTTGTTAATGGGGTAAATTCTGTAAATGGATAAGGGTCAACAAAACCAACTCTAATTTGTATCACATTTGTTTTTAGGTACTTAATTTACTATGTTTCTTTAACCCTGTTTGCATGTTCCTTAACAGTTAGGACTTTGCAGTACTGAGAGACTCCAGTTCAACTTGAGAGGATGCTTTCTGATATGTGTAACAAACAGGGACAAGTTAGGAAGAGGAAAGATAGATGTTTGTTACCCCTTATAATTCAGTGTGGAATGCCAGATTTTAACCAAGTCCACAGAGATTGGACAAAGTCCAATTTGTCATTATTTATTCCTAAGCGCTGTGCTTATGCCCTGTACTTTTTCATTCTTATTCACCATTTACCCAATTATATCTATCCTTATTAGACCCCTGCTGAAGCCAGCATTAGCCAGAGAAGTCCCATAGCTTAGTTTAATCCTATTATCTCTTGATAAACGGGGACATGTGAGGCTCTAGATGGCCAAATGCGGCACTGCTCTCCTCCTCTATCTCCTTCTCCCTCCTCTCCCCCAAAGAAAAATGCCGTTGCTCATCCTCATGCCTGATGTAATTAAGATCTGGAAATGTGCCCATTCTAATCCTTGCTCAGTATAAGCATCACTGTCAATGCAGAGAAACGAACTGCAGTTATGATGTAAAAGGTTGACACCTCGGTGGCATTTACTGATGTGTTGGGCCTCACCGCCACGTTGACAAAGTGAGGTTTATGTCTTCAGGGTTTTAAATGCCTGCTAAAAACACAGCACTGAACTCCAGCGGAAAAGGGTCACAGTAGGGAAAAACGATTGGCTGTCTTGAGAAGTGACTTTTTTCGAGTGTGTATCTGGGTGTTCACAGGGATGTATGGGAGGAAGGGAGAGAAAGGAGGAGGGAAGAAGGGACAGATGTAGAAAGAGGAGAGAGAGTGAATTAACTGCCTTAGGAATTCTTTAAGAAACCCATGGAGCAGCAGAATCTTTTGCTTTTTCAGAACTAAACCCAGACTGTAATTTGCCTTCTAGAAGATTTGCCTAAAAGGGTCCTGATACCAGTCCACGACTGAATCCTCACTGAATCCTTTTGTGGCTCTAGTTGTAGATGTGGATCTGTAGATCCCTGAATCAAGCTGTGTTAGGGGCAAATAAGTAGCAAAACTGTCAATACTTATTACAGTGCTTATTAAAATATATCTTCTAATATAAAGTTAGGAAATGTTGAGTGAAGACTAAGACCTGCTTTATCCCGAGACATCACTGAGGCTGTGTGCTCCAATGACATGATCCCTTTCCCCCGACTCATAACCTATTTATAACATCAAAAGGGCTTCGTGCTTCTTTTCAAAAGGAATTTATTATCCAAAAGGTTTTGTTTGGGAGACGAGCCAACTCAAGCCTCCCGAGGAAAAGGGGGAAAACAATTCCATTTATTTAGAAGCAAATATAATTTTGATAACTTCGGAAATATCTTTCTCATACTTTTTTATTCTTGAAGTCAGGCAAGGGGTTACAGAAACTCTCAAACACTAAACAGTGCTTCGTGAATGAAAGAAAACGAACGTGTTCAGAAGTTCCATTCTGTTAAAAGAAAGAACACGCTCCTTTTGTCCAAGAAAGAGGGAGCTGGCAAAGAAGAGCATTGCCAGGAGGGCAAAGCACAAACACAGTTTTGCACAAAATTGAAGATCAAGACATATTGATTGGCTCTTGCTAAGATGGACGGACTGAGTGAGGGCAAGTGCCCGTAGAGTTTCAGTGTTCTTCTCATGCTGCCAACTCCTATGTGAACTTTGCTGTAACCTCTTGGGACTGCGAGAGACAAATTAAAAACAGGGATTTAGAGCTCTTAACAGCACAGGAATTAGAATTCCTTTGAGGGCAACTTGCTTTATTATACTGTCATCCATGGCATTAGCATTAAGGATATAACAGAGTGGCAGCTGGGTAACAGTGGAGGACGTAAACATGAAGGGTGCAGTGGCCCTTTCTCCCAGTTGCTGGCCTCACAGATTGAGAGCAGGGCTTGTCCACACTGTGCTGGTAGAGACCGAAGAGCACAGGTTGCTCCCACCACTTAGAACAAGCTGTAAGGACAAGTGCAGGCGACAGCCACACATTTACGCCCAGAAGGTAAAGCACACTCCCTGCAGGCATCCATTTCTGACCTCAGTAGGCACAGTGAAAGACAAGACCTCGGGGCAGAGAGACACTAAAGAGCCTTGCATGTAACAACACTGGGTTTTTATCATGTTTATTTTCCTTCTCTTCAACTTTCATAGTGGTGAAGTAAAACAGAAGCCAGTGTTGTCTGGACAGAAATGGCAACAATCAGGCACGCAGCCTACCTGTAACACGGTTACCTTTCCTGGTAACTGTACCCTACGATAGTTATTGTGTGCAAAGAGCTCTGTGGAAGGGGAGCCTTTAAAATGTGGGGAGCCTCCAAGTTAAAAGCAGATGAAAAGGCCATGAGATTAAGCTCAAAGATTTTCAACCCTGGACCTTAGTTCAGAAAACCAGACTTTGAGAAAAGTAGCATTTGCCAGTGTTCCATTTCCAAATATTTGACTATTCTCTAATGAAGATCAAGTTTTAGTTCATGAGATTACAGAGATATTCAAGATCATTAAGAGTAGTCTCTGTTTTCCTCGAAAGCAACTTGCCAAACAGAATTCATCAGACCTAGTAGCGATCCTGCAAGTGGAATGAATTTAACACAATAGATTTCCAGGTATGATATAAATCAAATTTTACTTCATCTGTCTCTAGAGGAGGGAGACTGGCAGAGTTCTAATCATATACATATTTAAATTTGTAATCAGACTCCTTGGGAGGACAGGCTGTTGTGTTTACCATAAGCTTATCGCAAAGGTTTCTGGGGACTGAGGATAGTTGGTTGTAAATCCTGTCATTTTGGTGACTTAATATTTTATATTATCATGATATTAGCATAATTGTGACCTCTGCATTGTAGCATTTTATGCATTTCCAGTGTAACTTTTGATGCTTTACTAAAGTCAACAAAAATTCCCATTATTCCCTCTTTTAGAGCACATTTGGCATGAAGTATTAAGGTTGATTTAATGTTATTAGTGCTTAAAGTGGTGCGAAATCCATGAATATACACATTCATCTCCCAGTTCACCATAGCACTGCCATAAAATGCTGGGAGATGGGTGATAAACATTTCCTCTCCCTTTTTTCTCTTTCCCTAATTTTTCCTGCTGGAGGCTCTGCCTCTACCCAGAGGGCATGCAAGTGCTGCCAGTTCCCCCACACTGATCAATCACCAGGGCTTCCACATGCCCAAATAATAACACAACAGGAGAGCCTGGCGCAGCTGCAAGCCTCATTAAAACTATTCTCAAAGTAACAGCAAGGTTTGGGGAGCACTCTACTTGGACCAGACTCTGCATATTTTCCATGATAATGACCAGAGAAGAAGCATTACAGGACATAGTCCCTTTTATTTGGGATTTTGGCAAGTTACAAAAAATAGTGAAGCAAAGCTAACTATTTCAAAGGATATCCAATGGAAAAGTCTTGTTTAAAATTCTTAGTAAAAAATTATTACTATGGTAAAACTACTGAGGCTTGAAGGACTGCAAGGGGCAAGTGAACTTGGAGGGGCTAAGAAGCTCTGATTCTCTGGCTTTGAGATGCAAAGAATTTAATCACAACAAGTCTAGGGAATCTAAGTCCATACACTCTTTTTTATGAGTCTCCAAATGTTCCATGAGCTTTTAAGTCACATAAATGGGGTGAATGTGTGCTACGTGTGCTGTCAGGGTGGATACGCTGGGCTGTGTTGTATGTGTGTGTGTACATAACATGTTGTGCTATATCTGAGTGAATGTATGTGTCTTCAGTGTGTATCAGTGTATGTGTGCATGTCTTGTGTGTATGCTGTGGGGGGTGTTGTGTGTGTGCCGAGGTGCAGAGCAGCGGTGGGAGCAGAGTTAACATGGAACCATAGCAATTCCTAGTTGAATGTCCCGTGGGTCCGCTACTACATATTCTGAGTTGTTGCAGTAGACAATCTGGAAGGCTGTTCCTTTACCACAGCAGACTTGTGTTTTTCTAACTTAAGAGGGAGCCACTGAAAGGCTTCTGAGAGGAGCAGCTTCTCCTACTCTTTACCAACGCCCCCCCCCCCAAAAAAAAAGGGGAACAGGATCTAGGCAAAGAAGGCAAAAGAAACTTTCATCATCAAACCCACAGGAAGACAAAAGCCTAGTGGGTGATATTTTCATTGTTTTCTTGTACACAAAATATTTTTTGGAAAAGAGTATTGGCACATTCTTTTCCATGTCCAGAGAAAACAAAACAAGATTCATGTTAATATTATGAGTATAGTCATTTAAATGAGAGATAAAGAGAATATTCCAGATTTTAAACTTCAGAGCACAACACTTTGAAACAGGCTGCACTTTAAAACTGTTATTCTCTGTCCAACATTTCACATGTGGTTCCTAAAAGTCTCTGGCAAAATGACTACAGCAATGCAAACATATGCATAGCAAGTAACTAACTCTACTTGTCTGTGGCATAGCGTTTGAGACTCTGAAGAGATGCCCCAGAGACAGAATGGCCAAGTGGAAACCAAGCAAACTGTCCTGATCAAACTGCCCCAAGCAAACAAGCTCTGGTATCTGCTCATTCCCCACTTTTTGTATTAATGAAACAGAAATACAACCGCCCAAAAGTAGGATGGATTTGTAATGAGAAGATGAATGAAAAAACACTCATAAATGTTTACATAGAGCAATACTAAATGAACAAAGAAGGAGTATATATTTTCTTGTTAAGTATAATCAGAGTTGTGTTGGGATACTGACATTCTGAGATGGAAGATTAATATTTATCTGCTTCTATTTCTTATTCTAATGATAACTCTCCATTAATTGGCCCAGCTAATTTATGAAATCAAACCTAGATCAGTGAAATTGACAAGTAGCCATTGAGGAAAGGATATTACAGTTAAAAAGCAAGACAGATAGCAGTATAAATGATATATGCTATGCTTTAAGTGACTCACTATAAAGTGAATACAGTGAGCATAAAGGAAATGCATTTTCTTATGTCAAAAACACATTTTTATGCCTTGTACAAACTTCTGTTGAATGGCCAGTTTTGACAACCTGATTCTCTTCCTGAGAGCCCATATCTGTATTTGGGTTAAAAAAAAAAATCAATACCATTTTAGAAAGGAAGTAAAGTGTACATGGGTCCTAGTGTTCAGGAAAACCATCACTATCCTTTTAAGTGAATTCAAAAGTGCATTCTCCTGAGCCTTTTAAAAAGCCTTCCAGGCCTACCTTTGTCTTAACTGCAGAAAGCACAGCCATGGTTACTAGAAACCATTTCCTTTCTCATAGGCCCATCTCAAACGGAGGATGGCTACAGTCCTGCTCTGGAGGGCTGAGAAAACAGCCAGGCAGCTGGCAGACTGACTTCGCTCTGGCGCATGCCCCCTCTGGTGGCTGAATGCCAGGGCGAAGCGACACAGGGAGCAACTGCTTCCCTCCGGGTGGGAGGTGCGATTGCTCCCCATTCCCGCAGGCTGGCTGCACCGGCTCAGGCGTTCAGTTTACCTTTAACTCAAACACACCAAATGAGAACTGGGACGCATCTGCCAACGACCGATTCCCCTACAAAACACGGTGACAAAATAATGAAAAGCAGAGGGTCGTGAGAATGCTGAATATTTCTTTCAGAAAATGTTTAGAAAATTATTTTGGATCTCTGTTTTTCCTATATCTACCAGAGTTTTAGACACATATAGCAAAGTAGGTATAACTGTAGTGTCCGTGAGCTTTGCACACAGTGAGCGCTCAACAAACGTTCGCCAGTTTAAACGCACTAAATCAGACCTATGAATTTTGGTGCAAAGAAAACATACATCGAATTAATTTTATTCCAATTTTTAAAATATACATAGACAACTATGTCAAGTGCAGGGGAAAGTCTGTCACATATCATACACCATGATCCTTCAAACTTTAATGCTCATTAAGATCTATTCACTAGGAACATTTTCCAAAATTCAATCTGAGGCTTCCTCTTTGTGTTCATTAGTTTATCATGTTAAGTCAAAACTTCTATGTTGATGATTCAGCATGCCCTGAACTGATTTTATTTTTGCAACTATGTATCTCTTTTTAAAATTTCATTTAAGATTGGGAGGTAGGAGTCCATAACTAATATGGAATCCATCAGGCCTATTTTTCTTCACTGCTATCCTGCTCTCTAATCATACTTTCCACTCTTCCTCATGTTCCCTTAATTTATCATAAAATGAGAACAATGAAAATTCTTCCTTCCCTTGTTGATAGTTCAAATATACTAAAGGTCCAGTTAACACAATGCCTTGTACATAAAAAATGACCAATAAAATTTTTATCATTTTACTATTATATTCTTACACTAAACTCATCACAGTCACCCAAACCAGAAACCTGAGCATGTGATCTTCCTTTCTTATCTTCACCTCACATTAGTTAAGTTTTGCTAGTCTTACTTTCTAAATTATTCCCAAATCTAAGTCCTTTTCTTTTTCCTCTCTTCATCTCTTTACCTTGAGTAACAGGATAAACTCTCACTCTGTCTTCTCATACAATCGTTAAAAATTAGTATTTTGGGGCCAGACGGTTAGCTCAGTGGTTCCGGCACCTGCCTCGCAAGTGCAAGGTCCTGAGTTTGATCCCCTGTAACCACATACAATGCTGGGTGTGGAGACTCACGCCCACCAGCCATCAATACTACATACCACAGTGCCGGGCATGGTGGCTCACGCCTGTAATCCTAGCACTTGGGAGGCAGAGACAGGAGGATTGCTGAGTTCGAGGCTTGCCTAGGCTATATAGTGAGCCCAGAGCCAGCCTGAACTACAAAGTGAGACCCTGTCTCAAAAAAAAAAATTTTTTTTTGGTCTGATTGAAAGCAAGACGTTTTTATTGTAAGAAATATAAATATCAAAGAGTAAAAAACCATAAAATTGAAGGCAAGTATTTCTTGTAATTCTATTTCCAGAAAATATCTGACTGTTTATGTATTTTCTTCACTTTTTAAGTGTACACTAATACATACATTTGTGTACACTGTTTCATTGATTAGTTTTACTTAACATAGTTATCACTCCATATCAGTATAATACTGATATATCTCATGTTAATTGTATAATATTCTATTTTATACATTTATGGTCATACTTCTAACCAGTTCATTAACTCTTGCATAAATTACTCCTACAAAATTCCTAATGGCTTCCCTTTTTAAACACATATTCCCCCCTCAAATTTATATTCTAGGAAGCAAACAGAGCAATCTATCTAAAGTTCAAGTTTGACCCTTAGTGTCATGTTTAAAATCATTTATTGATTCTTAATGCCCTGCAGAAAGTTCAAATTGCCTAACATGGTACAGGGTCTCCATGAACTAGTCCACACCTGCTTTGTCAGCTCCACACACGGCTCTTCCGATCCTAATCTTCAAATTGTACTATGTCACCCAGTCTCCCCCTTCCAGAGGCACGCTTTCGTACGGGCCAGGCAGTAAACTCTGGAGACTCTGTGGCTCACAGATTTCTGTCTTAGCTACTTCACTCTACAGTAGTTGTGCTAAAGCACTACAGACAACACAGGAATGAATAAATGTGGCTGTGGACCCAGCAGAACTTTATACAGAAAAAGAGGGAGCAAGCTGAATTTGCTCTGTCAGCCTTAATTTGCTGACTCTTGTTCCATACAAGCTTTCACCTTGAGTGACACTCCTTCCGGAAAATCTTACCTACTGCTTACCTTTTCATCCCTTCCTCAACTCATCGATAAGTAGATAGCTGAATGGGACATGAAGAGGTGGGGGCCTAGGTGGAGGAAGAATGTTAACAGGGATATGACTTTGGGGACTTTATCTGGTCCCTGGTCTCTTCCCAACCCACTCTGCTTCTCAGTCACCACATCGTGAGCAGCTTCCCTCCGGCATGCTGTTCAACAATGATATTTCTCAGAGCCAGCTAGTCACAGACTGAAAGCATGAGCCAGACTAAACCTCTCTTCTTTGAAGCTGTGCCTCTTGTACCAGCAGTGGGAAAACCTACACAGAAAGTTGGTACCAGAAGTGGGATATTACTGTGTCTGCACCTAACCTACCGTTCACATGATAGTACACTGCCTTAGAAAACCACCCACGTGTGTACTTCCCTCAAGAGGTGGCTACTTCAGGCAAGGATTGTCTTCCTACCTTTTTGGGTCTCTAGGAATTATACAAGAATTTAAGAATATAATACATATTCACTAAAGGAATGAATACAATTAATTTCAATTATGGAATACATAGATTCTTTATTTCTACCTTATCCCCTTATTTTTACTATTGCCAAGACATATTCTGCAAAACTCAAGAATATATGTTTATTGACCCTTACTTTTGGTTTTGTCTATTATTGGTAGGTTTAAGTCTTTCACTTTTTTAAAGTAATTTCCACATTTATTCTATTTGTATACTTTATATTAAACCTTTTTAAATCCTCTGGGAAAGTAATATAACACAATCATATTAATAATAAACATCTTGTGCATGGTGAAAGAGATAGGTCTAGCTTTAGCTTTTGGCAGGCTAAAGCCCAGTTTTTCCAGCAACATTTGTTAAAGAGGCTGTCTTTCTTCCATTGGGGATGTTTGGTTCCTTTGTCAAAGATAAGGTGGCTTAGTGTACCCAGGGATGTTTCTGGGTCTTCTAATCTATTCCACTGGTCTTCGGGTCTGTTACTTTGCCAGTACCATGCAGTTTTTATCACAGCGGCTTTATAGTAGAGTTTTAAATTGGGAATTGTAATACCCCCTGCCATGTCGTGGTTGCTTAGAATTGCTTTTGCTATTCTAGTTTTCTTATGGTTCCAGATGAATTTTTGTATTATTTTCTCTAGCTCTGTGAAGTATACCGTTGGAATTTCAATTGGAATTGCATTGAATCTATATAGTAGTTGTGGGAGTATAGCCATTTTGACGATGTTGATTCTCCCGACCAAGGAACAAGGGATATCTTTCCACTTTCTGGTTTCCTTTTCTAAAACTCACAGTGGAGACAAGACTTAAACATTAAAACAGAAACAATAAGCCTGCTGGTAAACAGGCTTGGTAAAACTCTTGGAGACATTGGCTTAGGCAGAGACTTTATGAATAAAACCTCTCTAGCACAAGAACTAGCAGAAAGAATCAACAAATGGGATCTCATCCTACTGAAAAGCTTCTGCACAGCCAAAGAAGTCGCTGGCACTGCTAGA
>PVIC010042801.1:0-15669 GCA_004025085.1 Thryonomys swinderianus
ATCACAATGCTGACTTCATGTGTATAAGCACTGTATATGTAAACATGTCAAAATTTTTCCAATAAGTGAGACATTCTTTTTGTACATCTGCATTTATACAAGATAAAATTTCTCCAGATTGTGACGTTTCAGATGTCTACATATGTGGTATTAGACCTACAGCAGTCTTTCTCAATCTCATCAAAAAACCTGGTTGTTGCCGGACGTGGTGGCTCGCGTCTGTAATCCCAGCACTTGGGAGGTAGAGACAGGAGGATTGCAGAGTTCACGGTGGCTTGCCTGGGCACCATAGTGAGCTCAGGGCCAGCCTGAACTACAAAGCGAGACCCTGTCTCCAAAAAAAAAAGCAAAAAAAAAAAAAAAAACCTGGTTGTTGTCATGTAATTTCAGATCATTGGCTGTAAAGGTGGGTGTACAAGATCACTAACCATAGTAACATGTGTTTATACATTTCACTTTAATTTTTTTGTTTGTTTGAGACAGGGTCTCACTTTTTGGTTCAGGCTGGGCCTGAACTCACTATATATATAGCCTAGGCTAGCCTTGAACTCACAGCAATCCTTCTGCCTCTGCCTCCCAAGTGCTGAGATTACAGGCATGAGCCACCACACCCAACATTGTGGTGTGTGATACTGGGGATTGAACTCAGTACCTTGTGTTTACCAGGCAGGTGATGGAACCACTGAGCTAAATCTGCAGCCCTACATTTCACCTTTTGGAGCAAGGTTTTATGAATATGGCTCATCTGCTCACTCTTACACCAGAGCAACTGCTATTAGTATAGCTGTTTATCTTATAAAAATAAGTATACTAGGGGCCGGAGAGTTAGCTCAGTGTTCCGGCGCCTGCCTCGCAAGCGCAAGGACCTGAGTTCGATCCCCGGTAACCACATGTAATGCTGGGCGTGGAGACACGCCCACCAACAATCAACACCGCATACCACAATGCCTGACGTGGTGGCTCACGCCTGTCATCCCAGCACTCGGGAGGCAGAGACAGGAGGACTGCTGAGTTCGCGGCGGCTTGCCTGGGCACCATAGTGAGCTCAGGGCCAGCCTGAACTACAAAGCGAGACCCTATCTCCAAAAAGCAAAAAAAAAAAAAAAAAAAAGTATATTATTTTTATTGTCTATTTTACTATATACAGTTGCCTTTTAACTGTTGTATCATATTTTTAGTATATGTGCTGCCAAAGTGAGCACTGTATCATATTTTTATATTTCTCAAATAAATCCCTTTAAAAGTAAATAAAAGACAAAGAACTTTTAGTCATTTTTTTCAAACCAGGTGTGGTGTTGCACACCTATAATCTCAGCATTTGGGAGGCTGAGGGAGGAGGATTTCTGTGAGTTCAAGGCCAGTATAGGGTTACATAGTGAGTTCAACATCAAGATGATCTACATAATGAGACCCTCTCCCTCCCCTCCCCCTCCCCCTCCCCCTCCCCCTCTCTCCCACACAGAGTTATTATTTTCAGACTTGCACTTCTGGCATTTTGACATTTCTGTAGTAGACTTTAGAGATTTTGACCTTTTGGATTTCAACATTTGGGATTATAGTGTTCAGGGTGCATCTTTGGGACTATGGCCTAAACCATACACCCCGTTACACTGGGATTACATGTATACACCAGGAAAGTTATTATGTTTACTTACTATCATTCAAGTGTTTTTCTTTTTCTTTCACTTCTTCCCTTTTTCACAAGTCTAGAAAGTGTTTAGTCTTGAGGAAAAACTGTCGTTGATCCATTAGATATTTTCTAATTCTTTTGTCCTTAATCTGCATCTTGACTTTTGAAATTTAAAAGAATAAGGATTTGATAACTCTTCCTTGATGAATGTTTATTTCATAGTCTAGCTGTCTCAACAAAGAGCACAACAGGAAAAACAAAGAAACAAAAAACCTAAAAACATCAACAATATAGGCTAATATAGCAAAATACATCAAAGCAGGGAAAAATATCTATTTTCCCCATTCCATCTTTTTTTTTTTTTTGCTTTTTGAGACAGGGTCTTGCTTTGTAGTTCAGGCTGGCCCTGAGCTCACTATGGTGCCCAGGCAAGCCACCGCGAACTCAGCAATCCTCCTGTCTCTTCCTCCTGAGTGCTGGGATTACAGGCGTGAGCCACCACGTCCTGCATTGTGGTATGCGGTGTTGATTGTTGGTGGGCGTGTCTCTACGCCCAGCATTATATGTGGTTACCGGGGATCGAACTCAGGACCCTGCGCTTGCGAGGCAGGCGCCAGAACCACTGAGCTAACCCTCCGGCCCTCCCCATTCCATCTTTAAACTGCATCTTAAATACATGTAAGTACTTACTTTCCAGAATGAAGTCTTTCCACTTAAACATTTTTTCTTTGGTTAAAAATATGAACCACCTTATATGCTATTGAAAAGAGCTTGATTTTATCCTTTCAGCTCAATCTGTAAATATGAGTTACATCTAGTATGTGGATATAAATGGTCCTTATTATGACTGGTGTTCAGATGTACTCCCAAAACCTCATGGGGTCACGGGTGGGGCTTTTCAGAGGTGGCTGGATCTGGAATGTGTGAATGTTGGGATTGATTCATGGTGCAATGCTAGGATTAAGGGTGAGTGATTATTAAATTAGTTCACTGATTGGCTTGGCACCTGTCCTAAACCAGGTAACTTAGATAGAACACAAAAGGGGCAGATAGAAGTTGTATGGTTGCTTGCTGGTTGCTGACTACCTTCTGCCTGCCCTGCTTTGCCATGGATTATTTCTCCTCTGTGATGCTTCTCTCCCATGCCATCCTGCCTTGGAGCCAGCCAACTATGGACTGTAACTGTGAGCTAAATAAACCTTCCCTCCTTTAACTCTGGGTGTTGGGTATTCTGGCAGTGAGCATAGTAACTATGACCCTCCTATGTGAGCCTGCTGGATGAGGATGCTTCCTTGTCTTCAGTTACTTAACTTGCCTCTTTTCCTCCACCAATTTGTCATCTGTCCTTTAGTGACCTCGTATTCCCCTTCAAATGCATTCCATTATCTAATTTCTTTTTATCATCCATTATCCAAAAGAATGTGTAGTTTTACTTTTTGTAAAATTTGATAACGTTAATGCCATAGGTGGAATGCAGGCAGGAAGGCTTGGCCTAATCATAGTCCCAATTATGCAATTATATTCCCCAAGTAGGATTGCTCCCCCAGAACCCTAGGATGTGACCTCATTTCCTTGGCAGCGTCTCCAAACAGAACTCAGAACCCTGGTTACCTGGCATCAGTTCAGTACCAGCATCTCCTCAGCTCACTTGGCCAGAGCCAGTCAGCGTGAACATGCCAAGCTGCTTCTCCGCTGGGCGAGGCCACAGCCTCAGGCAGAGAGAGAATCTGTGAGTGACTGAGAAGGCGGCTGACCCTATCCAGACGCCGTAGGCCACAGTGCAGCAGCCACACAGTGGTCACGGACACCCCGGGCAGGTCTCCCTGGGACTGACCACCAGTGAGGGAGGTACCAAAATCAAGGTACACACGTGAAGTCTCCATAGGCCCAAACACCAACAGCACTGAACCTGGAAAAAGCCTGAGGCAAGTTTCACTATGCCCAGAAACACCTAGTAGCTCTGGGCAGGTCTCCCTGGAGCTGGCACGAAACTCCAGAGAGTCAAAGTCCAGGGTGGGAGGCTGAAGTCACAGTCAGCGGCCCGCAGAGACACGGAGAAGCCTGGTGTACAGCCACGCAGGCGTGGTCGCCGTGATGGGAAATAACCTCACAGAGAGGCCTGCAGGATTCGCCCAGTGCGGTCCGCCCAAGCTGTCAGGCCGCACTCGTCCTCCGAGCCCTTCCTGCCAGTTTCCTGGGCCGCCAACCTGTCTGCGGCCCCTTCTTCCCGGCACCTCCACGACGCACACCTCCGCCCCCTGGGCCTGACGCTGGGAAGAGACGTCAGGACAACGTCTGCGGAGAACCCCATCTCCGCGGAGGGCCTTCGTGAGGATCGCGATGTGTGGTGTTCGGCCAATAAACAGCTTTTCACCACAGACTGGGTCGATGAGCAAGGAGGCCTGTATTCTGTGTCACCTCAGCAGGAGTCAGACGACGCCTTTAGGCTTTCAGAGCCAAAGAACATCCCGAGACCCTGAGTCACCAGAACTTCCTCAAGTGCCTTGTCGCGCAGATCACTCCACCGCCAGAGGCGCAGGGCCCCGGAGGAAGCTGCGCGGTGCGAAGAGCCACGCTTTTCAAGCCCAGCGTTTCAGCAGTTGAGCTCGCTGTGCCGTCCGCACGGACCCTGTAGGGGACTTGGACGATCTTAGTACAATTCAATTTTAGGTAATCTATGTAGTTTTAAATTTAGAATGATTTAAATTTGTAGGCATTTAGTAAATTTTTAAAATCCTTTTTGTAGTGCTCCATTTCATTAGAAATGTAACTTTTCCAAAGCCTGTAGTCAATATATCGTCTTTTCTTCAAATAACTAAGTGAACATAATGACAATATCAAAGGAAAATATTTATAGACGTTCACATGTTCATTTTTAAAGCATGTTTCTCTTAATGGCTGGAACTTGTTTTAAAGCAAAAAGTCAGTATCACAACATAAACTAATACAGAATTCTAACATGTAAGAAATATATTTATGATTTTGCTTCTAAGTGTTGCTCTTTCCCATAGGGGATTTCAGAATGTAGACTAATCACATAGGACATTTGTTTAACATGTTTATTACTGAGCCCACATTAAAATTCCTTTGGCCTTTTAAACCTCATTTTGAGAAGCACTTTCTTCGAGTTATTCTTTCATCCTCCAGTTAAATAGTAGAAAGTGTGTTCATGGTATAATATTTTAAGATGGTATAAGTAAGCAATGTACAACTTTATGAACATTTAAAACAAATTTTAAATGAATGACTTCATTAGGTATCTTCCTTGCTCCTTTCAAGAAAATCTTAAAAGTTTTCTGGCAAAGATATACAAATGATGAGCATTTTTCTTTAATGAGGTTTTAACCATTATTCAGGGTGGTCTTTTGTTTTTAAAATTTATAAGTAGTAAGACTGACTTTGTATTTCATACAAAATTGCATTACAAATGTTTCCAAGTGTATTCTATTTTTTGAAGTTTTCATGTGTCATGTCAATTCTTTACATGTTACATGGAAACTCTCAAAATATTCATCAGGGGAATAAAACAGCTTAAAGTCAGAATGGTTGGGGTTTTGGTGTTCTAGGAAATAATTTACTTTGCATAAATCTGTAATCATTTTATGCTTATGAAACTGAGATTAAATTTCAAGTATCTTGTTCAGTGCTGGTATATTTACTTCATAAATTTGTTTTGTTTTAATTTTTGTCACGCAGAATACTGATTTATCACAGTATAATCTGTATTTGTGTACTTTTGTAAAAAAGATCTTTAAATAAAACAATAAACATAAAAAAAATTTGGCAGTGTTTGTATGGTACTTCCTTAAGGAGTCCAGACATTATAAATCTGATGTAGAATCTAAGAAAAACTTGAACTCGGAGACATTTGATGGTGATATTAATTTTTAAAATTTTTGATAACTTTGAAAACCTGTATTCTTTTATTGCATTTGAATCATTTCACATGAATCACTTGTGAGCCCCTTGAAATATGACCTGGTTATGTTCATCCTTCTAGAACTTTGAGGGGATCCAGACTGACAATAAGACTACAGACATCTAAGTTATAAACATCATTTTTCCTGCCAGGTCACCTTGACACTCTAAATCCTACAGTATAAACAAAGTTGTTAAAATAGTCAGCTGAGCCAGGACTGCTTTTGAATTGATGTTTGAAATGTTAATAGTTTTTGAGAAAGCCCAGGTACATTCCAGTTGGCTGAGGTCCATCCTTGTCCAGTTTAGCACAGCCTTTCCTCCTGACATGGGATGTGAGCATCTTCTAGTCTTGCTGCCACCGAGATATATTTCTATCTGTAGGCTCCTAATAAACTGCACTCGGTGCAATCTTGTTTACTTCACTAATGGGGTCTTCCAGTAATTTCCTCCCCTGGCAGCTGGCTCTTATACCCCAAGTTTTTCCAAAACAGACTTGTGAGATGAGTGGCATATATTAGCTATTCAATCACTATTACATCAAAGGACAGTAAGATATTTGGCTGTTTTCAAACAATAATATATAGCTAGACCATCCTAATTGACATATACTATATACACAGTGTATGTCTGCAACACTATTTCAAAACTGTAAATGCAACAACAATTATGGGTAAGACTGTTTACGATTGAACTACTAGATTATAGATCTCAGCTAGAAAAGAATTGCTTAAAATATTTAAGAAGCAGAATGAAGTACATTTTATACATTGGATTAAAAGATAAATGTTTATAAAAATGAGCTTTGAGGGCCAGAGATTTAGCTCAGTGGTTCTGGCGCCTGCCTCGCAAGAGCAAGGCCCTGAGTTCGATCCTGGTAACCACATGCAATGCTGGGCATGGTGACTCACACCCACCAGCAATCAATACCACATACCACAGTGCCGGGCGTGATGGCTCAAGCCTGTAATCCTAGCACTTGGGAGGCAGAGGCAGGGGGATTGCTGAGTTCGAGGCTTGCCTGGGCTATATAGTGAGCTCAGGGCCAGCCTGAAGTACAAAAAGCGAGACCCTGTCTCAAAAA
The DNA here is from genome assembly GCA_004025085.1 of Thryonomys swinderianus. Classification (NCBI taxonomy): domain Eukaryota; kingdom Metazoa; phylum Chordata; class Mammalia; order Rodentia; family Thryonomyidae; genus Thryonomys; species Thryonomys swinderianus. The sequence goes on from PVIC010042801.1 coordinate 6,633, forward strand.
AAAAAAAAAAAAAAAAAGAGCTTTGAGATATAACCCTTAATATTAGGAACTAAAGTACAAAAATATGATACCAAACTTGGTTTCACTTTGGGTTCTATTATTTGCTAAGAAACTATGGACAAATAATTTAACATTTTGCAGATCAGTTTTCTATTAAGTAAATTTAAGTTTGAACTAGAATCTCTAAGTTTCTATCATTGTTTCATTCTTTTAATTAGTTTAAAAACATTGGATAACAGAGAATAAAAATAATTTAAAAATAAAACATGGTAAATCAGTCACTTAAAACATTGGCGTGTAATTATTTTGCATCTAAAAGTAATTTAGAATCATTTGGGGGCTGGGGATTTAGCTCAGTGTTGTGGCACCTGCATCCCAAGTGTGAGGTCCTGAGTTTGATACCCGCTACCAAATAAAAAGAGGAGCATTTCAGCCCAGGACATGGCTTACTGATAGAAGACCTGCCTTGCACGTCTAAGGACCCAGATTCAATCCCCAGGACAGGATGGGGTTGGAAAAATGATGTTTTAATATTTCCACTGATAAAATGTTTCAGTTTCCAAATTGATCAACATAGAAGCCAAAAAAAAAAAAGGAACTTTATTATCACATCTGTAGTTTGTAAAGGAGAGAAGCCATCTACTGTCATAAAGAGGTACTTCAAGTAAAATGCTAATGCCAGTTTAATTATAGTTTTTTGCAACTAAAAATTTTATAGGCACCATATATATGTGTATGTGCAGATTTATGTACTTTTTTTTTTACAAATCTTTCAAAAATACAGTACTATAAAGATTTTGTTCATTTGTTTTGTTTTGTTGAAATGTGAGTTTTTAAAACATATGTTAATTTAGGGAAAGTTTTCCACATTGAAACAAAGATTACTCTTTGAATTATCTGCTTTTATTATGCTAATTAAAACAAAACTCTACAGAGTGCCTAAGCACCTCTCAAGCTATATGAAAAACACCCAGTTGATGCATAAGAATTACAAAGATAATTTACACAGTTTGGTGAAGAAAATGACCTATATTGAAAGGCAATTAAGAGCTATACCATCATATATTATGAAAACAAAATATATATGCAGAAAGCCTGGAAATCATCATTACTCACTTATCTGTCTTCTGGAATAGATTCTTTTAAAATTCTGATATCATCTCCTTTTCTTTCTACCTTATGTAACTGCTTTTGCATTTTAATATGCACAATCACTTGGGAATCTTGTAAAAATTCAGATTCTAAGAGGCCTGTGAGGTTCTAAGTGTTTCCCATATTACTAGTCTTGGGATCAGATTTTGAATAGTAAGGTCTTAAGCTATGGAGGCAGGAACTGAGATGATAAAATGAGGGACATGTCAGGGCTTCCTTTTATGTTTTGTTCCATTGACTATCCAAAGCACAGACTGAAATTCTTATGCTGTTGACTTAGGATATGTCTAAGCTTAGTCTACTCCTTTGCCTTCCTCACTGGTGCTTTCTTTATTGTCACAAAAGAAGAAGTTCTTAAACATGGACACCTGTCATATAGTACGCCTTAGGCAAATATTACCTGTAACTTTCAGGCTAGAGTTTCCAAAAGTAGGGCCCTACTGTGCCTGATACTGATGTTTTGCTGCTGTTTCTCCAACGGCTCAGAGTGCTAGCTTTTTAGCATTTTAAAGTATGTATATCTTAAAAGGATATAATCCTATTACATACATCATATGTGATAATATAGTATAAATGTAGCTTTTATATTCACTGGGAACCCCAAAATTCATGTGACTCATTTAACTGCTTTATTGTAGTGGTCCAGGACCATGCAATGTGTTGGAGGCACAAGTGTACCACATTACATATCATGACCTCTTTACAAGAAGGTAAAGAAAATTCCATGAGAGCAGAAATACTAGCTTCATCCTTTACAGTACTAAATACTGTGCTTTTCACTTAAAACCATATTAAGCCATATTAAATTAAATTGCTTTTTTTTTTTTTGAGATAGGGTCTCACTTTGTAGTTCAGGCTGGCCCTGAGTTCTCTATGTAGCTCAGGCAAGCCTCGAACTCAGCAATCCTCCTGCCTCTGCCTCCAGAGTGCTGGGATCACAGGTGTGTAAGCCACCACGCCTGGCATTGTGGTGTGTGGTGCTGACTACTGGTGGGTGTGTTTCACCACGCCCTGTATTGTTGTATGTGGTTACCAGAGAATCAAACCAGGGATTCTGAATTTGCCAGGCAGGCCCAGGACCACTGAGCTAAACCTCCAGCCCTTAAATTGCTATTTCTTTGTGTCAAGGTCTATGTATACAAGATAGGCATTAGTGGATCAATTTTTCATTTTAATTATGTTTAAGAAACTTTAAAAGTTGTAACATGATTGATTCAGATGCAGAAACATATCAATTGTAAAGAGGACTAAAAGGAACTGGCTCTCCTTATTTTTCTAAAAAAATTTTTTTTTTTTTGGAGACAGTGTCTTGCTTTGTAGTTCAGGCTGGCCCTGAGCTCACTATGTAGCCCAGGCAAGCCTCAAACTCAGCAATCCTCCTGCCTCTGCCTCCAAATGTTGGGATTACAAGTGTGAGCCACCACACCAGCATTTCTCCTTATTTTTCCACATGGGAGAATACCTCTTAGTTTTGTTCTAAACTTTTTATCTAATACATATGATGCCTAATATGGAAGTTTCTCCTCTCTTAATCTCTAAGGATTTTAAGGCTCGAAAAAAAAATTTACTTTAAAAAATTTTTTAATTTGGCTTCAAATTCAAGTGATGTTTATTTAGTAAATATATTAGAAATAAGAACTGTACCCATATGCTACTTATCAGTCAATAAATTTCAAATATAACTCATTGGAAAATAATATAAAGTATCATTTTGCTTAGTAAAGGCTGACATTGTTTAGAATGTACAACACTGAAAAATGAGCTAAACAAAGATAAAATATTTAATTTATTAGGACTCAAAATTAGATAACAGGTTCATATTGTGACAGAATTCTTAAAAATATAAAACAGCAAATAGTAAAACAAAATATATGAGAATCACAGTAGCAAAGAATCTATACAATAGGGGTTGGGAATTTAGCTCAGTGGTGTTGCCCCTGCCTCAAGTGCAGGATCCTGAGTTTGATCCCTGGTAGTGGGGGTTGGGGGGTATCTACAACATAAATAGATTCATTAAGATTATACTGTTTTGTAGAATACTTCTGTTTTTACAAAAAATTAAAATGAAATCTTAATAACTCCTGTCAAAATCCAATTAACTAAACAAGGCCATGGAATGTAGCTCATTAGTGCTGTTGCCTGCTTGGCAAATGAAAGGCCCTGAATTCAATCCCTGATCCTGCCAAAAAACAAAACAAAAACTAAACAATTACTTCTATGTACAACTTAATTATGGGTTTATTGAAATAAAATAAGTTATAAAATAAAGTAAAATAAAATAAAATGAGGCCAGAGCTTTATGCTGCCGCCTATGTGGCAAGTGCAAAGTCCTGATCCTTGGTTCCATGTTAAAAAAAAAAAAAAGTTACAACATAATTGGAAAATAAAATAGTCTATATACTTTTTTTGTAAAAAAAAATCAACAAATCTAATCAAATTCAAGGGGAAAAAGTCTTCTCAATTATGAATTACTTTATAAAAACAAAATGCATGCTTTGTGATTAGGCATCTTCATACTTCATCTTGTTATTGCAGAAATCTTTTGGTTTGTTTTAGAAAATATCATCAAATATTCCCAGAAAAGACTTCATTGCATTAGTTTCATCATCAGGATGATACCTAGTTGGGAGTGGGAGAATAGCAAATAACAAATAACTACTTTCGTTACACAATTTAAAATCAGAATAGTGCTAAAAACAGATAAACTTGAGCCAGAGATTAAGCTCAGTGGTTCCAGCGCCTGCCTAGCAAGCACAAGGTCCCTGTTTCAATTCCCAGTAACCACATACAACAATACTGGGTGTGGTGAATCACACCCACCAGCAATCACTGCCACATACCACAAATGCCGGGTCTGGGGGCTCAAACCTGTAATCCCAGCACTTGGGAGGCAGAGGCAGGAGGATTGCTGAGTTCAAGGCTTGCCTGGGCTACATAGTGAGCTCAGGGCCAGGCTGAACTACAAAGCGAGACCCTGTCTCAAAAAAAAAAAAAAAAAAAAGATAAACTTGCAGATTGTTGTGAGGTTAATATACTGAATCAACTTCAGTGTGTATAACCTTGTATGAAGAATATTAATAAAAAACAAACTTCATAAACTATAAAAAGTTGGGGCCAACACTGTTAGATATTTCTTTAAATGTCCTGGAAAATATTGTCATTTAATAAAATGTGAAGAAGTCTCTGATCTTTTGAACCTCCAAGGAGAGAGAAATTGTTATAATTCCCCTTTAAAAAATGGCCAGTAATGAGGTGATTGATTAGATATCGTCTGATTTTTTTCATTGAACTTGAGTTATGAAATAATTGGTTGGCTAAAATATTATTTGAACTTTTGAATAATTAGCTGCTCTCATCTGTATTACTCAATAGTATTACACTTTATATGGTAAATATACTATATTCCAATCAGTAAACTAAGTATCAACTCAATTAAAGTGTTTAGGTTCTTATCTTTAAAATCAACCAAGGAAAAAAGGAATGCTGAATTTCTTTAAAAATCTTGGTGTAATCTTGAAATACATTTGAAGGGTTCTTACCTGAAATCAATTTCCTTTTTAGAGTTAGTGTTTCCATTAAAAAAATCCACTTCCATAAAATTTGAAGATTTTGGATTTTTTTTTGAGTGAGTAAAGCATAACCTCTCAATCACTGGTGACAGGTCTTGTTGTTTTCTTTCTTGTAAATGGACCTATATTTTGATGTTGAAAGTAGCAATCATTGAAAATGTAAGTACTCAGGGAAAATGTAAAAGAAAAAAGTGCTTCTGCTTAAAATACTTGCATTTTCAGCTTGTTCAGGTAATTGCGTCAGGGAGGATGCCCCAAACTTGTCCATAGAAGAATTTGATAAAGTATCTGGCTCCTCATGTGATGAAACAAAACTAAAAATTAAAATTAATTATTTTTAAAAATTACATATAAGAAAAACAATTTATATTAATAGTGATTCTAACTGAAAATTATTTTTTTCATATTTGTCACAAAAAGATGCTCTTTTGCTTATACTCATGGAAGAATCTGATATATTTCCTTTCTTTAGACCAAATGACAATATTCCATATAGATACTGATTTTAAGGGACTATAGAAATAGTTGACAGTTTTACTTTAGAATCAAGTCTCATGCATAACCCCAAAGTCTATAAACTTTTATTTAATTCTACTTGCTTTTCTAATTCTACTTTCAACCTCCTTTCCTTATTCTTCTAGTTACTATAACACTAGTTATCTTCTTATATATAAAACTGTATATGAAAATTACAAACTTCTGTATTAAATTCATTAATTAAAACACATTTATTATTCACAACCATAGAAATTGTTCCAGGAGCTACATATAAAATGGTGAAAAAAAAAAAAACCCAAGGGAGTATATCTACTAGAGGAACAGACAATGAATAAAAAATTAGTGAGGCATGGTGGCTGACACTTATAATCCCAGCACTTGGGAGACAGAGGCAAGAGGATTGCTGAGTTCAAGGCTTACCTGGGCTACACAGTGAGCTCAGGGCCAGTCTGAACTACAAAGTGGGAACCAGTCTCAAAAAAAAAAAAAGTATATAATTGCAGATTCTGAGCTTATATGAAGGAAATAAACTGAGTAATGTCATAGGAATTAACAGTGTGGGGGCATAGGCCCACTTTAAAACAATGATCATACATTTCTGAAGGGTGACAACTTAAGATAACATTTAAAGGCTAAAATAGCCAAGTAAGAAGCACAGAGGAGAGTCATATCTATTGATTGAACTGGATCTATCTATCATCTCTCAATCTATCTATCTATCTATCTATCTATCTATCTATCTATCTATCTATCTATCTATCTATCATCTATCTATCTATCGGTACTGGAGATTGAACTCAGGACTTTACACTTGGGAGGTAGGCTCTGAAACTACTGAACTAAATCCCCAGACCTACTCTGAATTAATAAATGTTATATATATACATAACAAGAAATTAAAAAAATTTTTTTTTTGAGACAGGGTCTCGCTTTGTAGTTCAGGCTGGCCCTGAGCTCACTATGGTGCCCAGGCAAACTGCCGCGAACTCAGCAATCCTCTTGTCTCTGCCTCCCGAGTGCTGGGATTACAGGCGTGAGCCACCACACCCGGCATTGTGGTGTCCGGTGTTGATGGTTGGTGGGTGTGAGTTTCCACGCCCAGCATTATATGTGGTTACCGGGGATCAAACTCAGGATCTTGAGCTTGCGAGGCAGGTGCCAGAACCACTGAGCTAACCCTCCGGCCCGAAATTAAATAATTTTAAAAGAATATCAAAGGAAAAACTAATCTTTCCACCCCAGCTCCTTGGGCTCTGCAGACCTTCCCTGGAGCAAATTCTTTTTTTTTTTTTTTTTTTTGAGACAGGGTCTTACTTTGTAGTTCAGGCTGGCTCTGAGCTCACTATGTAGTCCAGGCAAGCCTTGAACTCAGCAATCCTCCTGCCTCTGTCTCCCGAGTGCTGGGGTTCCAGGCGTGAGCCACCATGCCCGGCACTGTGGTATGTGGTATTGACTGCTGGTGGGCGTGAGTCTCCACGCCCAGCATTGTATGTGGTTACCGGGGATTAAACTCAGGACCTTGCGCTTGCCAGGCAGGCGCCGGAACCACTGAGCTAACCCTCCGGCCCCCTGGAGCAAATTCTGACATCAGTTTTGTAAAGGTTTCTGCTTAGCATTTATTTATTTATTTACTTTTTTTTTTCTTCTTCAGACAGGGTCTCGCTTTGTAGCCCAGCAATCCTCCTGCATCTGCCTGTGCTGAGATTACAGGCGTGAGCCACTATGCCTGGCACTGTGGTATGTGGTACTGATTGCTGGTGGGTGTGAGTCACCATGCTCAGCATTGTTATACGTGGTTACCACGGATCAAACTTGGCTCCTTGTGCTTGCTAGGCAGGGGCCGGAATCACTGAGCTAAATCTCTTGCTCTCTTTTTGTAGTTTTAAAAATGTGTAGCATAATAAACTGTTCTTGTACTGTTACCTTCCTACTTGTGATTTATCTAAAGTTTGGTTTTCTATACCTAGAGCTTTGTTCTACTATATTGCTGATATCTGTTTATTACATATGACTCAAGATTAGAACCCATGAATGGGAAGTGGTAAAAGGACAAATTTTAGAACAATATTTTAAAAAGTTATTGAATGGTCTGAGTGGGTCAAACATGGCTCCAGTGGGCCGGAGGGTTAGCTCAGTGGTTCCGGCGCCTGCCTTGCAAGCGCAAGGCCCTGAGTTCAATCCCTGGTAACCACATATAATGCTGGGCAAGGAGACTCATGCCCACCAACAATCAACACCGCATACCACAGTGCCAGACGTGGTGGCTCACACCTGTAATCCCAGCACTTGGGAGGCAGAGACAGGAGGATTGCTGAGTTCGCGGCGGCTTGCCTGGGCACCATAGTGAGCTCAGGGCCAGCCTGAACTACAAAGCGAGACCCTGTCTCAAAAAAAAAAACCAAAAAACAAAAATATGGCTCCAGTACCACAGACCATGATCCAATAGGACCAGGTGGGCACAGGAATGCACATCTCCCCTCACCTCTTACCAGGAATTGAACTCAGGACCTTGCGCTTGCCAGGCAAATGCTGTGCTACTGAGCTATATCCCTGGCCCAGAATGTGCTTTTTTTTTTTAAATTGAATTCTTTATTGGTACAATTTATATACATCTCAAAATCACATATAACATTGGGCAATTTGTACCAGTATATGACAAAAGTTAATTCTCATTTTTACCTATATCCCTACCCACCCCCACCTCCTCAACCCCTTTATACATGCTCTTTTATTTTCTTTCTGTATTATATTTATTCCTTCCCCTCATCACATTTGCACACCAAGTTTCCTATAGAAATTTCCCACTCTATAAAAGCTGTCATACTTTCTAGAGCTGATTTGCATCTACAGGTGTTCATGGCAAAGAGAAGATCCGGAAATTGTCTATCTCTGATCTATTGATTTCACTTATTAGTATATCCTCCAGGTGTCTCCATTTGCACCTAAATGGATCGATCTTGTTATTCTTTATGGCAGAGTAATACTCCATTTTATAAAAAAAAGCACATCTTCTTTATCCACTCTCCAGTTGATGGGCATTTGGGTTGTTTCCAAGATTGAGCTATCACAAACTGAGCTGCTATGAACAAGGGTGCACATCTGTCTTTCCAATGTGATTTTTTTTTTTTTTTTTTTTTTTTTTGCTTTTTGAGACAGGGTCTCACTTTGTAGTTCAGGCTGGCCCCGAGCTCACTATGGTACCCAGGCAAGCCGCCACGAACTCAGCAATCCTCTTGTCTCTGCCTCCTGAGTGCTGGGATTACAGGTGTGAGCCACCATGTCCGGCATTGTGGTATGCGGTGTTGATTGTTGGTGGGCGTGTCTCCATGCCCAGCATTATATGTGGTAACTGGGGATCGAACTCAGGACCTTGCGAGGCAGGCGCCGGAACCACTGAGCTAACCCTCCGGCCCTCCAATGTGATTTTTAAAATTCTTTTGGGTATATTCCTAGCAGGGGGATAGCCGGGTCAAATGGGACCCCTAGTCCTAGTTTTCTGAGAGATCTCCACATGGCTCTCCACAATGGTTGCACAAGTCTGCAATCCCACCAACAGTGGAGAAGGGTTTTCTCCCCACAGCCTTGCCAGCATTTATTGTTGGTTGATTTTGTGATCGCGGCCATTCTTTGTGGAGTGAGATGAAATCTCAGTGTTGTTTTCATTTGCATCTCTCGAATGACCAGTGATGTTGAACATTTCTTCATATGTTTCTTAGCTGCTTTGACTTCTGCCTCTGAGAAGTGTCTGTTCATTTCAGATGCCCATTTTTGAATTGGGTCTTTAAACTTGGGGAGGCTGATCTGTTTGAGTTCTTTAT
>PVIC010042802.1:0-15662 GCA_004025085.1 Thryonomys swinderianus
GCCGGACGTGGTGGCTCACGCCTGTAATCCCAGCACTCGGGAGGCAGGGACAGGAGGATTGCTGAGTTCGCGGCGGCTTGCCTGGGTGCCATAGTGAGCTCAGGGCCAGCCTGAACTACAAAGCGAGACCCTGTCTCAAAAAGCAAAAAAAAAAAAAAAAAAAAAAAAAAAAAAAAAAAAAAAAAAAAAAAAAAAAAAAAAAAAAAAAAAAAAAAAAAAAAAAAAAAAAAAGCTGGTGGTGAAGACCTTGCATTCAATGCCCCCCCCCAAAAAAGAACGAACAAATGTGAAATTTTACCAATCTGAATATGTGAATTTGTGCACTTTATCCAGGGGACTGGAAGCACCTAAGGGGCATGTGATGAAAAAAGGCTGGAGACAGCTTGGAACAGGTCCTGATATCACTCTCTTTCTGTCATGAAACTCCAAAAAAAAAAAATTAAAAATAAAAAAGAGAAAAAGGATCTCTATACCACTTCCTTTATGTGTTTAAGTGCCCCGGGTGAGTCCAGCCCCAGCCCTAAACTCTAGACCGGGAAGAGTAGCAGCCCTGAGCAGAGAAGCTGTCTGGGTATTTCTTTCCTCCAGGGAGCACTGGACATCCCGGGCATGGAGGCCCACAAGATGTGCCAGGTGAAGAGAAAGAGCTTCCCAAAGTGGACTGTCTAATGCTCAGGCAGGTCTGTTCTGCTTTTGCTTGGTTTCCTCTCAGACACTCCTGTACCAGAGCTTCCAAGCTCCTCCACCAGGACACTGTCCAGCCACCAGACCACCCAGGGTAAAGACCAGTGTGGAGCAGAGGCTGGGGGGCAGGGCCCAGGCAACATATCTCAAGGGAAAAAGTCAGTTTGATCCCCGAAGAGGCACCGTGAGTTGCAAGAAGGCAGTCTGTTTGCTGGCATGAACTGGGCCCCAGCTAGTTTTGGCACGGACCAACTAAGGAATGTGAGCATCATTCATTGATTCCATAAATATGTCTTGGGCGCATGCCACAAGCCCGACTCTGCTAGGATCCGAGATCCAGTCCAGGCCTCCGCTGGAAAGCAGATCACGGGCAGAGGTTACACACATCAGTGCCCTGGGCTGCGGCAGCCTGGCCCAGATGTATGAGTTCTCCAGTACAGGTGGGAGCTGGCCAGCCAGGCTGCAGCTCGGACACCTCACAACCAGGGGGAGATGGGGGAACTGCAAATAGCTGGAGAGGGCTGTTCGTGGGATTCAGGGCATTGGGAAAGAAAGGGCTGAGCATCCTGAAGCTCTGGCGCGTGGCGCCTGGCAGCCTGAGCATCCATCCCCCTGAGGGGCTGTGCTGGGAGACTAGTCCTTCTCCGGCTCATTCAGAGGCTCAAGGAGAGGAAGCTGAACAAGGCTGCCCTGCCCAACACAGCTGGCCCCAATCACTGCGTCCCCCTCTCTGCTCTCGAGAGGGAGGCCCCAGGGGACAGGGGCGCACGGCCAGATGCACTCTGTGTGTTGTGTGGCATGCCCACCCATGTGTGGACTGGGCTGGGTCAGCTGGGGGAGGCCCAGCTGTCTGGCCACATATCCTTGGATAGCTCATCTTAAAAAACCGCAGAGCAGGCACTCTGGCATCTGCCAAGGGGGACTTCTGGGTCCCAGATGTGGCATCTGCCATTGGTGCGGGTGTCCACTCCACAGTCAGCCCCTGGTGCCCCATCATTCCGACCTGGCTGTCCAGAGCTTTGTCTCCAAGTCCATCTCTGTTCCTGCCCAGCCAGCCTGAGCCAGGCTGCTGGAGGCCTGTCTGCAGGCGTCTTCTGTCCCGCTGCCCCTTTCCCACCGATGGCCCCATCCCTGCAGCCCTCCACTCTGGCTCAGCTTCCCACCCAGGGAGGCAGCCAGTTCCGGCCCGCTGTCCTCACGTGCTTTCCCGGCCAACCTCCCGCCCTGCAAGGCCGCCAAGCCTGTTCCTCTTCCTCCATGTGATTGCGACAGACTGGCCTCCGCTCCCAGCGCTCCCTGTCCCCGCCCCGCAGCCAGCCACTCCACTCCCACTTCCTGAGCCCGGCGCTGGAGCCCTGGAGGCCAGGCCTGGCCGCTTGGCCCTGGGGGGCACGTCGGCCCAGCCTCTGGGCTTGGGAAGCCGCCGCCATCGCTGCTGCTCACGTCTGGGCTTCCCACCCTCCTCCCAGACCTCCACCCAGCTGCTGCCCAGGCCTGCCGAAGGGCCGCCATGCGCCTGCCTCCGGCTGCCTCTCCCTGCGGCCTGGCCTGGGGGCCACTCCTGCTGGGCCTGTGCGGGCTCCTGGCAGCATCCCAGCCCAAGCTGGTGAGGAGATGGGTGGAAGGCAACAGCAGGGGAGAAGGGCGGGGTCTGGGCAGCCTCCCGAGCTGACCCCAGACTCATTCTTCTGCGCACCTCCTGTCCCCTCGAAGGTGCCCCCATACCACTCTGAGAACCACACGTGCGGGGACCAGGAAAAGGAGTACTACGAACCCAAGCATCAGGTCTGCTGCTCCCGCTGTCCCCCAGGTGAGAGGCGATGGCCCAGGCAGCCCGGGACAGAGGTGGGTTGGAGGGAGTGCAGACCCTCCCCCAGGAACATGCACTGGCAGAAGCTGTGAGCAGGAAGCCCTGGCTGTGGGCACTTCGGGCATCGAGATCTGCCCTGGTCACTGGGCCTCCTGGAGAGGCAGGAAGACAGCAAGCCAGGGCAGGGAAGGCAAAGCAAGCGGCAGCGGCAAGGTGGAGTCTCACCCTGCTGACACCTGCTCTCCCCATTAGGCACCTTTGTCACAGCTGAATGCAGCCGCAGCCACAACACCATTTGTACCAAGTGTGGCGAAAATTCCTACAACGAGCACTGGAACCACCTCTCCATCTGCCAGCTGTGCCGGCCCTGTGACCCAGGTGAGTGGGGTGCCAGGGCCAGGGCCGGGGGGCTCCCAGAGCATGGCCCTCTCTGAGCTCTCTTCTCCCCAGCAGTGCTGGGCTTCCAGGAGGTTGCACCTTGCAGCAGAACTCGCAGGACGGAGTGCCGCTGCCAGCTGGGGATGTTCTGCGTCCTCCGGGACTCTGAGTGCGTGCACTGCGACGTGCTTTCTGAGTGTCCCCCTGGCACTGAGGCCGTGCGTGAAGGTCAGAGGGCAGCCCGAAAGGAGGTCGGCGGGTGGCCCTGAGCGAAGAGCATGCAGGGAGCGTGGTACCATGTCCACTGCCCTGGGGTAGTTCTCCTTGGCATCAGTAGCCTCTTCTCATCATGCCAAAGGCTCGCAGTAGTGTAGGAAGGAAAATGAGGGCTAATGCGTGGGCTGGCAAGCAGAAGCCCATGAGATGGGTGTCACAGAAGCCCCCTTTGCCCACTCATCCTGGCTGCCCTGCCTTTCTCCCAACAGATGAAGATGAGGAGACTGACAACACCTGCATCCCCTGCAAGGCAGGGCACTTTCAGAATACCTCCTCCTCCAGTGCCCGCTGCCAGCCCCACACCAGGTGAGTGCCCACCCCGCCACAAAGCCCCAACCGCTCCTGGCCCTCCCATGCCCACCTGTCAGCCCCCTTGAACAGGGCCCTGTGGGCCGCTGGGGAGGAGCTCACAGTCCTCTTCCTCCACAGGTGCGAGGACCAGGCCTTGGTGGAGGTGGCTCCAGGCACTGCCCAGTCTGACACAAGCTGCAGAACCCCACCCGAGCCACTGCCCCCGGAGAAGCCAGGTGAGAGGCCAGGGCCAGGGGCCTGAGGCGGGGCCTGGAAAAGCCTTGCTGCTTTTTGCCTGAAAAGGAGAAAAGATTAACCCTCCCCCAGAACTGGGATGAGAAGAGCTCCTTCACCTGGAGCAGCCCTAGGCAAGTTCACTTACGCACCCACACCCGCTTTTAAAGTCAGTGTCATGATAGCCACAGCACCTCACCAGGGGGAGCTTGAGCTGACCTTGTCATTTTGGACTGGCCTCCAGCAAAACTCCATTTACTGGGCTCCAGACCCCGCTGCGAGGTCAGATGCTTGCTGTGGGCAAAATAATCTCCACATCAGACTTTGCTCTTGATTTTTTGTGTGGACCAATTTTCCTAGTCTGGTCGTTTTGACTGTAGAGTGTTTCTGATGGCTGTAATCTGTACTGACAGTTTATGAGCTTTTTCAAATTACCGAATACTTTTAATTACAGCTCTTGTTTATTGAGAGCAGCACATCAGGCCATCTGAACACTTTCTGTTATCTTGTGCAATACTCTTACTGATCAAAAAATATAATATTGTTGGGCCGGGGCGTTAGCTCAGTGGTTCCGGCACCTGCCTCGCAAGCACAAGGTCCTGAGTTCGATCTCCGGTAACCACATGCAATGCTGGGTGTGGAGACTCACGCCCACCAGCAATCAATACTGCATAGCACAATGCCGGGCGTGGTGGCTCACGCCTGTCATCCCGGCACTCGGGAGGCAGAGGCAGGAGGATTGCTGAGTTCCAGGCTTGCCTGGGCTACATAGTGAGCTCAGAGCCAGCCTGAACTACAAAGCGAGACCCTGTCTCAAAAAGGAAAAAAATAAAAAAATAAAAAAATAAAAAAAAAATATATATATATATATATAGTGTGTTCAAATCAAACATTTATGAGCCAGAGATTTAGCTTAGTGGTGCCCTACCTACCTGGCAAGTGCAAAATTCTGAGCTTGTTTCCCGTTACTAGAAAAATAATTATTACAGTAAAAGACACATTGCCAAAGAAGCCCCTCAACACGCTCACACAGCAAGTAGCTGCTTCCCCTTGCATTGAACACACTCGTCCCATCACTCTTGCTGCTTCCGGAAGCCATTCTGGGCATCCTCTCGTGGAATTCTCTCTAAGGTGTGACCAAGAATATGGTGACTATGGCCACTGGGTGGCATGTCCTCATCCACCTGTTCCCCAGATCTGACACCAACCACACAACTGCTGGCTTTTCCCCAAAGTCAAAATGACTGTGAGAGGAAAACCCTTTCTATTGATTCAGTACCAAAACCAGATTTCCAGAACTGCTTTAGAAAGAGGCGAGAAGAATGGGCCGAGCGTGTTCAAGGCAAGGGGTGATTATGAGCAAGATTAATGCCAATGTGTTTTTTACTGAAATTAATATTTTACCATCTCCGAGGACACTGAGGCTCGTGGAGGTGCAGTGACCGCCCATGGCTGGTCCCCATGGCAGTCACCAGTGCTAGTGAGACCTGAGCTGGGTCTTTTCACTGCAGAGCCCATGGCATCATGCACACGCATAGCCACACACATGCACGTGCACACCCCTACACACCCTGTAGAAAGTTAGAGAATGCAGATAAGCTAAGCACACTCACACGCATGTGCGGTGTGCAGCATACCCACATGCTATGTGTTGTTTTTCCTCCCAGACATTTTCCTGTGCAGAGCTGTACATCTGAAATGGTTCACAGGCAGGGGAATAATTTGAATGGTTTACAGCCTGATTTGTTTGTTGACGCTGGGGATAGAACCCAGGGCCTCACGTATACTAAGCAAGCCCTCCATCACTGAGCTATACCCCTGGCCTGTATAATCGGACTTTCTAATCACCATTGCAATCTATTTTCCTATGTGCTCTTAAACTTTTTATCTGTATATCAAACAGACTGGTTCTCTGGACATGAGGCTGAGTATGTAAGCTAATCAGCCCATTTTCTGTTGGAAAACCAATGCCCACGTCCCGTGCAGCCACACTGCTGAGCAGAGCCAGGCACTCACACCCAGACTCTGGGCCTTTTCTCCCACCCTCCCCTTCTACAGATCCCTTAAGTTGCAAATCCAGGTAGAGGTGAGGGGGTAGAACTGCTGGACAAATCCAGGGCTGAGGTGTTTATCTGGAGGCTGAGGTGGGAAGATTGAAAACTCAAGACCAGCTTAAACAATTTAGCGAGAGCTGTCTCAAGAGAAAACATGTGAAAGGCTGAGGATGGAGCCCCGTGATAGAGCTCCCTTGGGTTCGGTCCCCGGTACCGCAAACAAATCACGTGGAGGACGCTCCGAGTTCAGATGCGCAGGCGTCCAGCCTCCCCGAGCAGCACGGACAAGCACTGCTGACTCCATGCTGTTGGCGGCGGACAGAGGCCATGGCAGGACAGCAGTGTCCACGGCGACAGGTCAGCCTTGGGGAGAGCCAAATCCCACCTCCCCATCCTTCTGAAACCAGCCTGAGCAAAAGGATGGAGAACCTCCATGGACAGAGCTCGGCAGTGAGGCTCCCTGACCGGCCAGCCAGCACACTCCCCTCAGAAGGTGGCCCGAGACTGTTCACAGCGCCCCCACCCCCGGCCCTTGGAGATCCATTCCCCTAGCTCTCTCCCTTCCCTCCAAGCCTGGTCTCTGAGCAGCGGGGCTCCTGCCGCACCCCAGGCCTCTCCACCCATGATGGGGCTCCCAGGTCCAGCTTGGGGCTCCTCTGTATCCTGAGGGAAATGGTTCAATTGCAGTGTGGCCAGAGGAAAAGCTCTCCCCCTCTTCCCCCTTTGGGTTGTCCAAAGGACAGGAAGCTCCTCCTTAGCTTCCTCTCCGCCCTTCCGGCTATCACCCCTCCTGTCTGCTGTTCCATAGGGACCATGCTGGTGCTGGCCATCCTGCTGCCCCTGGTCTCCCTTCTGCTGCTCACCACTGTCGCCGCCTGCATCTGGAAGAGCCACCCTTCTCTCTGCAGGAAGCTGGGTAGGAAGAAGCCAGCCCTCGTCCCTCTGTCCCCGACCCCGTGCAAGGCTGAGAGGACAGGCGGGACAAGCAGCTGCCCCGGCACTAATGTGCTGCCCTCCATGCCCTTGGGGCTCTCAGCCCTCCTTCCCTCCTCCCTGCAAGTCCTGGGCTTTCCCTGCTGGGACCCCAGCAGGCAGGGTCCCAGGCTGCGGGACCTGGAGGGTGGAACGCTGTGGGTTGAGGCCTCACCCCCATTTCATTGTTTGTTGCAGGATCGCTGCTCAAGAGACGCCCAGAGGTAAGCAGGGAGGCTGAGAAAGCAGCGGTGGGAGAAAGGTGTTGGGGAAGGGAACAGACAGAAGAGCACAGGTCGCACGCGGCTGGTAGTTTATTGAACATGCCATGTGCCAGGCACTGCGCCAGGCGTGGGTGGGGCCAGGTACCAGGGGGAACAGAGCCAAGCGTCTCCCTCCTAGTGTTCACAAGCTAACAGCAAGAATAAAGTTAAATACAAATAGGGTAAAGGGCGAGGGTGGGTTGTTTTAGACAGAGCGGGGAGGGAAAGCCTCTCTGATGTGCTAATATTTGAGCAGAGTTGAGGAAGTGAGGGAGCCAGCCAGAGCGCTGGGGAAAGCACTCCAGGAAGCAGAAGTCAGTGCAAAGGGCCTGAGGCAGGGCATTGTGAGGAGCAGCGGCCAGCAGGAGTCATCGCTGTGGGGAGTGGGCTGAGACAGGTCTGGCTCCCTCTTCAGTGGCTTGTTCTCCACCGCTCATCCACAGGGAGAAGAGTCCCCCTCCTGCCCACTCCCACTCGTCAGCCCTCGTGTCCCTGACTTGGTGAAGCCCCTGCTCCCCGTCCCCGGAGACCTGTCCGCGGGCCCTGCCAGGGCCCCAGGGCCCGCACCTGCAGAGGACGTGTTTCTCCAGCAGTGTTCTCCGGCCCAGACCAGGGAGCCAGAGGCGGAGCTGGGGGAGCAGAGCCAGGTGACCCATGGTAAGTCCAGTCGGGCAGGGGCAGGCGGGCAGGAACGGGGTGAAGGAGGGGTCTGTGGCCAGGCGGGGCAGGAGCATGGACCAGGCTGGGAGGACAGAGCCTGGCAGCGCCGCCGGCACCAAACCCAGAGAGGCAGGAGCAGGGGCGGGTCTGAATAGCCCTGTGCCCCTCACGTGCCCCACCTCCTTCCGCCTCCTCCCCACAGGTGCCAACGGCATTCACGTCACTGGGGGCTCTGTGACTGTCACCGGAAACATCTACATCTACAATGCTCCGGTGAGGGAGAGAGGGAATGGCCGTGGAGACCCTCCAACTCCCCCTGAGCCTTCATACCCCATTCCTGAAGAGGGTGCTCCCGGCCCTTCGCAGCTGTCTATGCCCTACCAGGAAGATGGCAAAGCTTGGCACCTGGCTGAGACAGAGACACTGGGGTGCCACGCCCTCTGACCGAGGCCCAACAGCCAATTAGCCACCCAAGCCGGAGGGTGTCTGACAGACAAGAGAAGAGGGGCTGAGGGCCTTGTCCTGAGGTGCCTGCCCCACTGGACTCACAGGGGCTGGACAGGCCTCCACGGGCACAGCCCTAAGAGACAGGCCTCAAGTGCTTCTTAGAAAGCAGGCTGGGCCAGCTGGGGACAGCACCCCCACAGGACTCTCACCCTTGCCTGGGCAAGCCTGTGACCTCAGTGCCAACCCACTGCCCACAGGGGCTGGGCACAGATGGGGCCCATGACGCTAACTGCTGCCCACCATGGCGCTGCACACCCCAAGCACATCACTGAGGGAAGCCCGGCACACGGCTTGTCCCTGAAAGGCTGTCTACAGGACTTCTGGAGGATTTGTGGTGCTCGGCCCCCAGCTTCAGAGCCCCTCTGAGGGACTGTATGTCACACGGATGGAGGGGACCCTGGGCGTAGAGACAGTGGTGTGGAGGGTCACGCGCACCTCACCTCCCAGGGGAGGCGAGACAGCGCCAGTCAAAGCAGGGGTTTGGGTAGGACTACAGGTATGGGGAGAGTTTGGGAGTGGAGGAAAATGACTAGTGTATTTATAAATTGTAACCACATCCAAATAAAGAGGAGATTGAGATCCAGGTAATGTATTTCTTGGGATTTATATAGAGCCTTGGTCCACTAGGGTGGTGTCAAAGCCCAGGTCAGATGTCCAGTCCCACCCTGGGATTTCTCCAGGTCCTGGACACGCAGCTCAGCCAGCGACAGATGACAACGTAGGAATATTTTGATGCCTGTAATGGTCACAACCTCACCAGCCCCCCGGGGCAGATCCTGCTCTGAGCTAACAAAGGAGGAAACTGAGGCACAGAGAGGGTAAGTGACTTGCCCAATTCAGCTGCAAATGGCCAAGCTGGGTTTTGCACCTAGTTGGTCTGGCTGAGGAGGTAGCAAAATTTCATAAACCACAAGCTTCCAGCTTTCATTTGCCTGGGGCTGGAGGTGTTTTTGTTTTGTTTTTGCCACACTTAGGGTGTAACCCACGGCTGGAAGGACCACACCGTTGAGCCACAGCTCAACCCTAGAGTTTCTCTGATCTTTTCTCCCTCCAAGCTCTTACATCCAAACTGCAGCTGCCCCCAAGGTGAAAGGCGCTCTCCAAGGCCGAGTTCACTCTCCCGGTGAGCTGACACCAAGAGGGCCTCCTTTGAGCTCCGAGCGAGCAGCTTGGGATCGTTCATCTGTTTTTACTTCATTTGCTCTTTTGCCGAAAAGGACTCTTAAACTTCTCTAGCCCCGGGCCCGTTGGTACCGAACTGGGGTCTAGCACTCTGGCAGTCAAGGCAGAAAGATCTTGAGGTGGAGCCCAGTCTGCAACTCAGTGACGAGGGGACAGAGGAGGGGGGAATACGGGGTGCGGTGGCGCAGTGATAATCCCAGCTCTTGCGAGAGGCTGAGGCAGGAGGATCATGAGTTCAAGTTCAGCCTGGGCTACACAGCAAGACCCTGGTCACAAAAAAAAGACAGGGGGGTGGCTGAGGGTGTAGCTCAGTGTAAAGGTCTTGCTTGGTTCAATTCCTGTAATGGAAAAGGAATACCCAAACCTCTCTGCAGCTCTCTCATTAGGCAGCCCTCCCTCTACCCAGGCCCGCGATCCCAGCTTGAAGGATGGAGTTAGCGGCTGCCAGCTGAGCGCTCCTTCCATAAAAGGTCACTGCTGTGCGCCCAGGGCTGGGAGCTCTGCTGCTAGCGCTGCTCTTCCAGACGGTGCAGCAGACATCGCGAACCCCAGGAGTCTCTGGGCCAAGTGATGGGTTATTTAAGGTGACAGAGAAAGGATGGGATCTGGCCTCCCCTGTGCACAGTAAACAGGGCGAGCTCCAGCTCTACACAGAGAATCCTCTCTCCCGAGGCGAGAGTCCTGTGTGACCATGTTCCAGTTTGGGTTCCTAGCTCCCCATGCTTTGTTAGTTTTATTGGCATTTGATTGAGATTGCATTAAATGTATAGATTCATTCAAAGAACACAGCATGCCTTCCTTATGTGTCAATACCTTTTTATTCGTGCGCAGTGCTTTCTCAGTGCAGGTCTTGGGTGTCTCTTGTTTAGTCCATTCATAGGTGCTTTATCTCTGGGCTAGAGAAGTGAGATGTCTCTCTTTTTTAGTGTTTTTGAGACAGGGTCTCGCTTTGCAGTTCAGGCTGGCCCTAAACTCACTATGTAGCCCAGGCTGTCCTCAAACTCTTGGCAATCCTCCTGCCTCTGCCTCCCAAATGCTGGGATTACAGGCATGAGCCACCACACCCGGCTCCCTTAATTGTTTTTTTTTTTTTTTTTTTTTTGAGACAGGGTCTCGCTTTGCAGTTCAGGCTGGCCCTGGGCTCACTATGGTGCCCAGGCAAACCGCCACGAACTCAGCAATCCTCCTGTCTCTGCCTCCCGAGTGCTGGGATTACAGGCGTGAGCCACCACGCCCAGCATTGTGGTATGCGGTGTTGATTGTTGGTGGGCGTGAGTCTCCATGCCCAGCATTGTATGTGGTTACCAGGGATCGAACTCAGGACCTTGCGCTTGCGAGGCAGGCGCCGGAACCACTGAGCCAACCCTCCGGCCCCGGCTCCCTTAATTTTTTCACCCAGCCACCCACTGAATTCTCTCACCAGTAGCAGCTTCTTTAAAACTTACCTGAGGGGCAAGAGATTTAGCTCAGTGGTTCCAACACCTGCCTAGCAAGCACAAGGTCCCTGGTTCGATGCTGGTATACCAGGTGTGGTGGCTCACGCCCACCACCAATCAGTACCACATACCACAAATGCTGGGCTTGGTGGCTCAAGCCTATAATCCCAGCACTCGGGAGGCAGAGACAGGAGGATTGCTGAGTTCGAGGCTTGCCTGGGCACCATAGTGAGCTCAGGCCCAGCCTGAAATACAAAGCAACACCCTGTCTCAAAAAAAAAAAAAAGAAAACTTACCTGAGGTTATCACCTATAAATAATGTGAAATCTCTCTCCAAATTTTATACTTTTAATAGTTTAAATGTTAGCCTAGGATCTTCAGAACAATGTTAAATTGTAAAAGACACTTTCTTTTTTGCCAATTTTTTTTTAAGTCTCTTTTGGTTTCCCTGGTCTATGTGAATTTAATCCCAGGACTTAGAAGGCTTAGGCAGGAGGATCGCTGTGCGTTCAAGGCCAGCCTAGGCTATATAGCAATTCCCTGTCTCAAAAATAAATAAAACTTTAGAATGAGCTTGTTGACTTCTACCAGAAGAAGAGGAAGAGGAAGAAGAAAAAGAACAGGAGGAGGAGGAAGAAGAAGACGAGGAGAGAGAGAAAGAAATCTGTTGTGATTTTTATTATAAATGTATCAAATTAGGGAGAGTTAGTATCTTTATAATATTGAACTTTCCAATCCATGAAGAGTATCTTTATCCATTTATTTATAACTTGGTGAATATTTTCCATCAATATCTTGTACTTTTCAGCATGAAGAGGCTGTACATACTTTGTTGTACTTATTCTTAAGGATTTCAAGGAGGGATGCCAGGTGTGGTGGTTCACGCCTGTAATCCCAGAGTTTGGGAGGCAGAAACAGGAGGATTGCTGTGAGTTCAAGGTTTGCCTGGGCTACATGGTGCACTCAGGGCCAAGCTGAACTACAAAACAAGACCCTATCTCAAAAGAAAAAAATAAAAAAAGAGGGCCGAAGGGTTAGCTCAGTGGTTCCGGCGCCTGCCTCGCAAGCGCAAGGTCCTGAGTTCGATCCCTGGTTACCACATATAATGCTGGGCATGGAGACTCATGCCCACCAACAATCAACACCACATACCACAATGCCGGGCGTGGTGGCTCACGCCTGTCATCCCAGCACTCAGGAGGCAGACAGGAGGATTACTGAGTTCGAGGCTTACCTGGGCTACATAGTGAGCTCAGAGCCAGCCTGAACTACAAAGCGAGACCCTGTCTCAAAAAAAAAAAAAAAAAAGAATTTCAAGAAGGGAATGCTATTATAAATTCTAAAATTATATATTATATAATATACATTATTATGAAATTCTTAAAATTTCAAATTAGTTATTTATTGTTGATAAATGGGAAAATACAATTGATTTATAAATTCTCCCTGCAGCTAGCAATCTTCCTAAATTTATTTTAACCTAAAAGCTGTTTATTTGTAGATTCCTTGGAATTTTTACATGAACAATCATGTTATCATCTAACAGAGACAGTTTTATTTCTACCTCTCCCATATGTAGAACTTTTGTTTACTTCCTTACTTACCTGGGAGGCCTTCCCGTACGACACTGAACAGGGATGGTTAGAGGACATCCTGGGCTTGTTCCCAGTTTTAGTTCAGTCTGTTGCCGCTGGACATGAAGCCATCTGCTGGTCGTTCACAGGTTTTCATTAGGTTAAAGAAGTTCTCAGCTATTCCTAGTTTGCTGGAGGTTTTTATCATGAAAGAACATGAAATTGGTCTGACCCTTTTGCAGCATCTACTAAGATAATATTGCTTTCTTATTTGTTCATTAATGTGATGCACTAGACTGCTTGATTTCTGACTGCTCGACCACCCCTGCACTCCTGTGATAATTTCCACCTGGCCACCATGCACTACCCATATATATTTCTGGGTTGGTTTATCTGGGTTTTTTTGTTTTTTTTTTTTTTTGAGACAGGGTCTCGCTTTGTAGTTCAGGCTGACCCTAAGCTCACTATGGTGCCCAGGCAAGCTGCTGTGAACTCAGCAATCCTCCGGTCTCTGCCTCCTGAGTGCTGGGATTACAGGCGTGAGCCACCACACCCGGCATTGTGGTATGCAGTGTTGCGTGAGTCTCCACACCCAGCATTATATGTGGTTACGGGGGATCGAACTCAGGACTTTGCGCTTGAGAGGCAGGCGCCGGAATCACTGAGCTAACCCTCCGGCCCGGTTTATCTGTTTTTTTAAGACAAGACCTCACTGTTTAGTTCACCATCCCCAGCTTTATATTACTAGTTTTGACTTGCTGATATTTTGCTGGAAATTTCTGCATCTACATTCATAGGGAATATTGGTTTTCTTTACTTATAATGCTCTTAGGTATTATGATGATGATGATTTAGGTATTTTGAGAATGATAAAATCATTAGGCAGTGTTTCCAAGCTTGTTTTCTTGAACAGACTGTATAGAATTCAGGTTATTTATTGGTTATGTGTTTGACAGGATTTACTGGTGAGATCCTTTGGACCTGAAGTTCTATTTCTTAGGTTTTGTTTTTGTTTTGTTTTTTTGAGACAGGGTCTCACTTTGTAGTTCAGGCTGGCACTGAGCTCACTATGTAGCCCAGGCAAGCCTCGAATTCAGCAATCCTCCTGTCTCTGCCTCCCGAGTGCTGGGATTACAGGCGTGAGCCACCATGCCTGGCACTGTGGTATGTGGTATTGATTGCCGGTGGGCGTGAGTCTCCACGCCCAACATTGTATGTGGTTACCAGGGATCAAACTCAGGACCTTGCGCTTGTGAGGCAGGCACTGGAACCACTGAGCTAACCCTCTGGCCCTATTTCTTAGGTTTTTAACTACAAATTCAATTTCTGGATGTTTCCTCTTGAGTAAGTTGTTTTTGTTGTTTTTGTTTTTGTCTGGTTTTTGTCTGTTTTTTGTTTTGTTTTTGTTGGTGTTCTTGTTTTTTGTTTTTTGTTTTTTTAGACAGGATCTCACTTTGTAGTTCAGGCTAGCCCTGAGCTCACTATGTAGCCTAGGCAAGCCTCGAACTCAACAATCCTCCTGCCTCTGCCTCCCAAATGCTGGGATTATAGGTGTGAGCTGTCACACTCAGCTCCTTTTGAGTAAATATTGGAAGTTCGTCACTTTTCAAGGGAAGTTGACCTGAGTTACCCAATTTAGGACTGCAGACCTGTGCCCTGTGTCCCTTACCACATCTGTGTCATTGCTCATGTTTGTAACCTCATCTCTCCCTCTGTCTCCTGTCCCCTCCCCTCCTTCTCCTCTTCTCCCCGACCTACCATGTGAGAGCTTGGTCAAGGTGCTCAGTCTTTGCTCAGAGTTAGCCCTTCACTTCACTGACCTTTCTCTGCTCCTGCCAACCAAGCGCTACCCACTGGGCCTCGCCTCCAGCCTCTGCTGCCCTTTCTGACATTATTTCTACTTTAGCCTGTATTTCTTTCCTGCTGTTGGTTCCATTTGCTTAGAACTGAGAATGCACTTCATGGTGACTCTCTCCCCGTCATGGGCAATGCCCTGAGTTCAATCCTCGGCACCAAAAAAGGAACAGGAAAAAACAAATTCTCTTTTGCTTTTTGTGGTAGAAGCCTGGGTTATTGATGAGATTTTTCTTCATTTCTAATATATATGGTTTGGGGGATTTTTTTGTTTTTCATTTTATGCAATACTAGGGATCTAACTCAGGACCTTGTGCTTGCCAGGCAGATTTTTTGGTCTTTTGAGACAGAGTCTCACTTTGTAGTTAAGGCCGACCCTGAACTCACTGTGTAACCTAGACTGGCCTCAAATTCACAGCAAATCCTCCTACCTCAGCCTCCAGAGTGCTACAACTATAGGTTTGTGCCATCATACCTGTCTCTAATATGTGTTTAATTCTATAAATTTTCCTCGAGGCACTACTTCGACTGCATTCCACAAATCTCAACGTGTTGTATTTTCATTTTCAATTTGTTTAAGAACTTCCTCTTTGGCCCAAGAGCAATGTAGAAGTGAGTGGTTCAGCTTCCAAATATTTGAGGTCTTTCAGATACTTTTGTGCAATTGATTTCTACTTGAATTTCATTAGGATATGAGAAGTTATTTTGTAGGATTCATATTAAGTGCATTAAGGTGTGTCTCGGCCCAGAACATGTTGCATCCTGGGTTTGGTGCAGGGTATGGGGAAGAAAGAGTTCAGGCTGCTGCGGTGGGTGCCCCAGAAATGTCTGCTAGGTCGAGTGGGTTGACAGAGGCCTTCGTGTAGCATGCCCTTCCAGGCTCCCCAGTTATCGCGAGAGAAGCGCTGGAATCACCATGACCCTGTAAATGTGTCCTTCTCTCCTTTGGTCTCTCAGCTCTGCCCAGTGGGCTCCAAGGCGCTCCTATCAGGTGACGCTCTTTATTGCAAATGCATCTTATTTTTCATCAATTTTTTTTCAATAGTAGAGATCAACTCAGGCCCTTGCACTTGCAAGGGAGGCACGGCACCACTGAGCCACATCCCCAGCCTGCTCCATCAATTTTGAAAGATAGTTTTGCAGGATGTCATTCTGGACTGGAAATTATTTTCTTCTAGGCCTTTATTCCAAGCTCTCTTGACCTTTAAGGTGTATGTTAAGAAGTCTGATGTAATTCTGAAGAGTTTTCCGTTATAAGAAATTTGTTGCTTTTAAGATTCAAATTGCTGGGCTGGAGGGTTAGCTCAGTGGTTCCAGTGCCTGCCTCGCAAGCGCAAGGTCCTGAGTTCGATCCCCGGTAACCACATATAATGCTGGTGTGGAGACACGCCCACCAACAATCAACACCGCATACCACAATGCCGGACGTGGTGGCTCACGCCTGTAATCCCAGCACTCGGGAGGCAGAGACAGGAGGATTGCTGAGT
>PVIC010042803.1:0-15679 GCA_004025085.1 Thryonomys swinderianus
TTCATGGGCGCTGAGTCATCAGGCTGACTATGTTCACCCAAGACCCCAGACATGGTCAGGGAGCTGGCTCTTTCAGGACCAGAGACCAGATACTTTAGACTTTGCCAGCTGTGCAGCTCAGTGACTTCATTCTGACTGAACAGCTCCGAACGATGCGTTACCCAAGGTCCTACTGTGTTCCAGTAAGACTTTAAAGACAGGCAGGCTGTCCTGCCTGCTGATCATACCCAGAGAAGAAAGGGTTAAACTCTAGACTTCCCTGAGCATAATGATGGCTTGAGGTGAACAGATGGGAAGTATAAGACTTGATTCCCCCTGTATTTCATGTTTTCTGTATAATCTTGATGGAATCTGAACAGTCAAGGTTCTCTTGATCTCAGTATGATCCATGTTTTTCAAAAGTACCCTCTTAATCACAAAGACTCTTGATTACCAAATTGACAAGTTGATTTTGCTTTGGTTTGCATCTCTCCCAACCTGATTCTGTGCTTGTGCCCTGGAATCAGTGTTCAAGAGAAGGCTTGGATCTGTGAATTGTTAGCAAATTTACGTACACTTTGTTCACTATTTATGAGAAGGCCATTAACACATCAAGTAGGCTCTTTGCATCATGAAATCTCTCAACTTGGGACTGGAGATTTAGCTCAGGGGTTCCGGCACCTGCTTTGTAAGTGTAAGGTCCTGAGTTCGATGCTGGTAACCACATACAATGCTGGTGGTGACTCATGCCCACCAGCAATCAATACCACACAGTGCCAGGCGTGGTGGCTCACTCGGGAGGCAGAGACAGTAGGACTGCTGAGTTCGAGGCTTGCCTGGGCTATATAGTGAGCTCAGGGCCAGCCTGAACTACAAAGTGAGATCTTGTCTCAAAAAAAAAAAAAAATCAACTTTATTTACTATATCTGGTGTTTTTATTTATCTTACTCAGAAGATGAGCATGGGTATTTTAGAAAGTATTACAAGTGGGATTTGCATGTTGATAATTTAACATAATGTGTTCTAAATGCAAATCCTCATTTGTACTTTATTTTTGAGTTTTGGTAATTTGAACTAGACTGGATCTTGAAAGGAAGATGTCTTTTTTTTACCATAAAAGAGAACAAACTGGGAGGACTTTAGCATCTTGTATGCAAATGAATGCTGATTATGACAAATGGGTGGAATTAATTGTTAAAAAGAATTGAAAGCAAGTCATCTACTCTGTTGAGTGGTTAATTCACATTTATTTGTAACTATAAAGGCTTATTTCTGCTTACATAATTGTAGTGCATTATTTGTGTTCATTTTCAAATGCTTTTCCTTCCCAGGCAAGCTGTGTAGAAGGCCGGAGTCCAGCGGCGTGAGGTGCATTTGGCAGATGTATGGGTTTATCTGTCTGGTCGTTGGGTTTCTTCTTGGCTACAAGGAACAGAATAAGGCTCTGGATGCAGAAGGTCTCCTGATGTTAGAGTGACTTGACAGCTGGGAAGACCACTGGAGAATCAGCAGAATCTGTAACAATAACCATGACTGTCAAGTTTCATTAATTCCAAGTAAAGGGAGATAGTTTTGCTGGAGACGTTGGTTCTGATTTTTGTGGATATCTTAGTGCATTTAATGTGCAGTGGATCATCAGTATGTAATAAAATACTGCCCGGACGCTTTCATAACTGCATTTATTTCTCAGATTTCTTTGGATAAGAATGCAGGTCACACGTTGCAGTCCCCAAAGTGTGAATCTCGTGGTCTGGAACACTGAAAATTTGTCCCGATCCTAGGACATTTTAAGTTTAAAAGTGAAAAACAAGCCCATTCTATAAAAGAGAGAGTAACCTTAAAATACTACCTGTGTTGGATATCTTTACTTTGGTGGCTACTGCATGGGACGGGATGGCCTATTCAAGTGGCACCAAAGGAAGTCCCGGTGTTGTGATACTTATCGTTGTCTTCTCAGATGTTCCCTCTTTTGTGGATAGTCTTAAGTAACTTCCACTCGTGCTCTGCACCTTCTTTGGCTCTGAGCTTTCCCCTTTGTATTCCAAGGCAATCTTCTCTAACCAGCCATGTTTCATTTATTGTTTGGAGACTCATTGTTCAAGCATGCTTTGAATCTGCAATTTTTTTTTAGCATTGGTATTGACCCTGCTCATGTTTTCCCTACAAGAAGTTTTGGAGATGAAGGTAAAAGAAACGTGTGTGTGTAGAGACATGAGGACAAGTTCAGGGCATAAGAGCGAGGGGATTCACCTCTCAGATTCTTTTCTCTTTGGTTCATCTTCATCTATTTTAGGTCTTTCTATCTCATGTTAATGACACAGTACAATAATCTACCCACTTCATAGTGTAATAAGTTCTGTAGGGTTTTCCCATTGAAAGAGATCCGTGAGTCACAGCTTACTATTACCTTCCAAGTGTGTATTCCATGGATTCCTCAATATCCGGGCACTGTGTAAAGTCTGTGGCTACCTGTGCCAGTCTGAGGCTATTGTGTATTTTGAAATCTCTTACCCCACTTGGCCTGCACAATGTCAATGAGGAAACCCTGCAGTTTGTAGCCCAGCACCCCTGCTGGTGTTACCTGGAAGCAGTCTGTGAGGTGCAAGCTTGGTTGTGTGTGTGAGTCAGCTAAGATTCAAAATCTTCACTGAGGCTGAGTTTGCTTTATTAGTCAGAGGCATATTCTCATCAGATACATATTCTTGTGTTAAATATATCCTGAACATTTCTACCATCCATTTTAACTTGACAAAATGTTTGCCTCTGACTTTCTTATTAACACAACATGCCTGTCTTCAAACGTATTTGTTGCAACTTGAAGATTGCTCAAGCCTCACGCTGTCACTGGGATGTTCTATTTAGCAACATCCTACACAGCAGAGTAGGTGGAAAGACAGGGCATTCTAGATGGCCACACACAGCAGACACATTGTGCAGGGTGAGACACCTGGTCTACCCCGCAGAAAGACTGTGCCCGGTTGAGTGCATCTGGAGATCGCCTCTTATCGACAGCTGAAATTTCATTTGCTCCTTCTTTGCTTGGTGTCTGCCTTCTTCTTCCCCTTGCTTTTTCTTAGCAGCCCCTGCCTTAGTCAGTTTCTCAGACAGTATGTCAAACATTTTGAGGGGAGACACCAGAAAGCATCAGGGAGTGAGATTTGGGATCCAACCTGTGTCTTTTCTGTTCCAGCTCTAGCAAAATAAATTCATTTTCTCTTGTAGCTGACTGGATAAAATTGTTTAAACTGCACTGCCAGAATTCACTTAGCAGGGTAGCATTCACCGTGTTACCTTTGACTCTTTCGAGGGTTAGATTTTCTCTGCTCTAGGCAGGAGAGGTCTGTGGGAGGTCAGAGTTGGCCTCATTTTCCAGCTGAGGACCCAGCACCTCTATAGTGCCTGAATGTTTGTTCATTTCTAAAACAAAGGAATGAGTGGACCTGAGGGCTTCATAGAATTGAATTAAATATATACATCATGCACACTTAGGTAAAGATTAAAAATTTTCTGCAATTCTAACCATTTATATTGTAAGTGAAATAATCAGCCTTGAGAATTAGATGTGGCTATTTAGCATAGCAGTTTAGTGGCTCTGGCGAGACTCAAACCCCAGTAGAACAGAGATTGTTTAAAGGTTCAAGTTGAGAAAAATCACATACAGTGAATGGTGTTCCTGCTTTACTATGCAGAATGGCTCCCTGTAGGACCCCTCCGAGGTGCTCACTTGGCCAGAGTTTTAAGTTCCACATGTTGGAATGGTCCTGTATTTAATGGCAACGTGGTGATGCGTAGCAGTCCCTTCCCTGGTAGGTCCCCATCACTAAGAAAACTCCTGGGTTCAGACGACTAGTTTTCTTGATTTGCTTTCTCCAAGTCTGTAGAAAAACAGAGAAGTGCTGCCTCACTTCTGGCCTGACTTTCATGTTAAGGTTGAGGAAGGTTTAGCTCTTAATTATTTCTTTGGTATTTGAATGTATTATTTTACATCTATGGAAGGAAAATTAAATGTTCCTACAGAAGCATTTAGAGATAGGTGAACTGGATGAGAGAGAATATGAACACGGCCTTTGTTTCTTTTTTTTTGAGACAGGGTCTCACTTTGTAGTCCAGGGGGGCCCTGAGCTCACTATGGAGCCCAGGCAGGCCTCGAACTCAGCAATCCTCCTGCCTCTGCCTCCCGAGTGCTGGGATGACAGGCGTGAGCCACCATGCCCGGCTGAATATGGCCTATTGCTACAACTTCTCAATCCACCTGGAAGCAAGGAAAGTGGAAATGCTAGTCGGAAAGAGATCCTGTCTCCCGAGGCCATTCTGCATGGAGTCCTTCTGGCCAAGAAGGAGGCTTCTGCCATCTGATTGTTCCTTGGAGGCCTGTTCCTGGGTATGCTGGACGTGGTCACTTGAAATTCCTGGTTTGCAGTCATCTTTCACCACCAAGAGCTGTCTACATTTATCACGCTCAGGTTAGGAACACATATGTGCTCTCAGGACCCCAGAATCACAGATCAAAGTCATAGAGTCGTAGTGAAGATTTTTATTGTAACTGAATCGATGCCCACTTGTTTGTCACTTGTAAATGCAGTCACATGTTGCACCTTTATCTTACCCAGGTCTGAAATTCAGGGTTCTTCTCTCTCTGTTGCATTTGGGCTGAGCTGAGAAATGGTTTTAGGTTAAAGAAGATAATGAAAATTGACGGAAGACCTACTGTGTGTGTATCGCAGCCACACAGTGTGTTTTACTGTGACTACTCCATATAACATAACCAGTAGACCCCTGGCCTCCGCTTTTCCTCTGCAGGCAAGGCTGGGGTCGCTGAGGCTCGCCTGTCTGCTCTACGCCTAGCCGGACATGGCCTGCTGACCCTGTATCCTACGTGCCTTATTTCACAAAATGTATTGGGTCATGGCTCCGAATATCCTGGCAGTGCACCAAAATTTCATTTGAATGGAGAGAGAAAAACCTGTTTTTTGAAACATGAACCCTTATTACATAAAAGGGATGTTTCTGAAAATAGCATTCTCTCACACTCGGGCCATAAACCTCCAACAGTGGGAGCCTCACGTTAGGTAAGGAGAGAAGTTAGAGAGACAGTCTCCATCCCATGTCTGCCTACTGTAGGGTGACAAGGGGTGGCCAACGCCTGGCGGAGGCAAGGGCGTCGCTTGTGCTGTCAGGCTGTGCCTCGGTCTGGGGCCCGGCTCTCCTGCAGACACAGCTGTGTCCCGTCCCCTCCGGCTACCAAGGAGAGTGAGTGGGGAGTGGTGGGGGCTGGGCAGGTGGGTGGGGGCAGTTGGCTCCTTGGTAGGGGGAATGAGCTCTGATCCTTCTCATTTTCCTGTGGCTCAGGCAACAAAGAGCGCTCACAGATAATAGACCTGTCGTCACAGTGGTCTTTGGAACGCCGTGTTTCAGTTTTATAGATGCTGGAAAAGTCACTGGAGACGACTTTTATGGAGTTTTTGGTGTGTGCTAGGTCTAAGGATGGAAGGCAGTCTTCCTGAGGGTCTGTGGTGGAGAGGAAATACCCACATTTGGTATTTAGTCTCACAGCACTCACGTTCCGGGTGTTTTTTTCGTGGCTCACCAGCTCCGTGTGGGCCTAGTGGCTCAGATTTGTAGAAGGGGAAAGTGTGGAGAAGAAGGGAGAGCTTTGGTTGAGAACCATGGGGAGCCCTATTTCAATTTTGAGGGGGAGCCGAGTGACTAAGGACATTTAAAAGTTTCAGTGTTGTTTGAACTCACCTTTGTAGTAGAGTCTCAAAGGTAGATGCAGCAGCACATTCTCTTTGGCTGTGGATTTAATACACTCTCATCAGTTCTGAAAAGTAGGGAACAGCTTTAAGATTGAAAATCCTGCATTTGCTGGTGATGCTAGAAAAACATATTAAAGTACTGGTATATGACAGTTTTCTGTGATCACGAGAAGTACAAACCAGCTCTTTATAATTGGAGCTAGAAATGACTGGAAATAATTCGCACTCCTCCTGTACAGCCCCTCTGTCCCCTCAGCCCCTGCCCGATTCTGTTGAGTGGCTTTGATTGAGTGACAGCTGTGGCTCCAAACCCATCTTTGTTTCTAGTTGTCCACTAATAAGAAGTAAAAGTATCCCAGTGGTGATTAGTTTTCCCCTCATATTTCATTTGGAATTGTTTTGAGAGGTCTTAATTAGCTGTGGTGAGAAGAACTTTTAGTTTCCTGGGTCTTTGGAGGGGAGAAGTGGTTCAGAAATGATCTCAGCAGCTTGCATTTCCTGGGCTGGTTGTGGTCCACTGACTCACTTTATTGACTGAAAGAGCAGGTGATTGATATAAAGTCATATGTTTGGATGGCGTGACTAGGGCTTTCAAAAGGACCACTGCTAAGTGCAAATAAATAAATGTGAAATCACAGCAGACTCTAAAAGCATATTAAGCTATTGATGAGGGTGAATAATGCATGATTTCTGGTAGTGCTTGCTGTATGTGGCAGGATATATTAAAACAGGAAAGAACCTCTCTATGATGTCTACATTTGGTCAGCCTATGCATTTTGTGGCAAAGCCTGTCACCAGCCACAGTCTTCAGCATCCTCAATTTGGTACTTTATGGTTCATGCTTGTAGAACTAATTAGGAGGTAAATTCTGCATAGTCAACCTCTATAATATGCACATAGTAACTTAAAAAAGTATTGACAATATTGTCACAGTGATGGGATGGTCCACATTCTAGTTGTTTTTGTGACAGGTCGTAGTTGCAACATTTGTTGTCTGGACTTTGTCATGTAATGGAATGGAAGTTTCAGTTATTATTTGTCATACTTAGTTTTTTTTTTTATTGCTAAGTGAGAAATGAGTTTACATACCTGAAGCTATAGTCAGAGCTGTATTGATTCTTTTATCTCACAAGTTTCTCCTTTGAAAATTGCATTTTTCTATTTGAAATGAGTTTATGGTAGTTATCAACTGCACTTTAACAATCGTAAGGCAGAATCTTTATTCTGAAGTCATCAGTTCTATGTGAATAAACATTGAAGAAAAACTTTAAGTTAGTAGTCAAATAAGGTCAAATCTATTTTTCTGCCCAAGCTTCCAATGCAGTGTAACAGAAGATAAGCAAGGATGATCTAGAGAAATGCACAAAGATGACTATTTTATCTGAGGACCAAGACCAGATTGCTTGATAAACCCGTCTGTATTTGCGTTGAAAATACTTGTCTGTATGCGGGATGGGTCTTCTTTTATCTACATAGCTCCTCAAAGCTTTGTGATGCAGTTAGATTCTTTACTTAGGTGACTCCACTTGTCTCACAGTCCACCTCTCCGGGTTTAGTGGTCACTAGATCAGGTCTGTGGCCGCCTCACTGGTGAAATCCCTGCCCCTCTGCTCCCCGGACTTAAGAAATCCTAAATGTTGTAAGAAGAAAGAACCAAGATAAACAACTGGGCAAGTAAAGATAAAAAGCTGAAAGATACGTGAGTTTTTCCAAGTCTTAGGTTTCAACATTTATTATCAGAAACCTTTTTAAGTGTTTGGGTTTGAGTGACTCATAATTTACCACATTCATTTCGAAAAGAAGGTGTTGAGTCAGAAAACAGCCTTGGACTTGGAATTTTTTCCCAGTATTTTCTCCCTCCCAATCTGAAGGACAAGTGAAACTCACCGAACTGGATGGCAATCTGAAACTCACCTCATTTTGTCAGGCATTTTTGAGACTTACAGAACCTCATCCAATAAACATTTCTCCTTTTTTTTTTTTAGTTTCTTTATTCGTTGCTACATCCATCTCCCCATATATATTTCCAGCTGTTCTTAATCCTTGTGAACAGATTCCATGCCGTCTTCTCATACTGAAGATTCCTGCCTTCACTTGACCAAGGTTCTTTGGTGCTGACCATGTGGAGCCTTCTTCAGGCCACTCATCGGCTCCTGGTGCCCTTTCCTGTTACACACGTCTTCTCCATTCTAGCTAAGTCACTCCAGGAGTAGTAGATGACAGCTCACTACCAGGTCAAATTGCACAACCTCTGTTGTTCCTATCTTTCTTAACTTTTCTCAGGTGATGTATGACTTCTCAATACTGTTTTCTAAAATTCCTTCTTGGTAGCAGAGATACATTTTTTCTTTTTCTTTTTTCTTTTTGAGACAGGGTCTCGCTTTGTAGTTCAGGCTAGCCCTGAGCTCACTATGTAGCCCAGGCAAGCCTGGAACTCAGCAATCCTCCTGCCTCTGCCTCCCGAGTGCTGGGATGACAGGCGTGAGCCACCACGCCCGGCACTGTGGTATGTGATATTGATGGCTGGTGGGCGTGAGTCACCATGCCCAGCATTGTATGTGGTTACCGGGATTGAACTCAGGGCCTTGTGCTTGCGAGGCAGGCACTGGAACCACTGTGCTAAACCTCTGGCTCACATTTTTTCTTTTTCCTAACTTCCAGAACTGTTTTTCCGTCTCTGCTATCCAAATCTAATCTAAGACATTTTCCTCCTGAGGCAATTTGCAGATTTCTGTTTCATCATCCTTCGCTCAAGGTAAATGAGAGCTGTCACCTGCCTCTTAAATAGGAAAAGGATTTCTGGTGACCTTGACTAGACACTTCCTGTTTGCTGCCTTTGACGTAAACCCTTCGCACTTCCGCATCTGGCTTATCTGGCCTCCGGACAACATGTCCTGGTAGCCAGAAGACCTCACTGCAGAACGCGACTGCTTGGTTCACGTTGCCTCTCAGTTGTCTCCTGCTGGTGAGTTATTCACCTGATGGTTCTTAGTTTCTTCATGTCATGGGAGATGGCAGTCATTCCTTCCTCATAGAACAGCTACTGGGTTGACCTATTTGAGGATGAAATATTAGAACCACCTAAGGCGGAATAAATTCTACATTTTTTATATTTTTATTTTCTCAAATTAATCAGCAAACTTTACTTGATCCTCGATTTCAATTAATTTCATCCCTTCTGCTGAAGCTATTGTTTTTCACTCTTAGGACACCTGCTCTCATTTATATTTCCGTGTCTCTGTATGTCCTCTCCCTCCTGCTGAACTAGAGTAGGACTTTCCCCTTGCTTCTTCCCCCTGTCCTTTCTTACAGTGTGTACATACTTCAGAAAAGATCGTCGCCACTGGGGGCTGAGGCAAGAAGATCACAAGTGAGAGTTCCTCCTGGGAAACTGTGAGGCTCTATCCCCAAAAAAAGGATAATAATGTGTGAATAACAATAAAAAGGGCTGGGGTGTACCTCAGTGTGAAGACCCTGAGTGTAAAAACAAACACAACTTTCTCCACTAAGATCGTGTCTTACTTTGGTGGAATAACTTTTGATAATCTGAAGTTTTTAAAATCACTCTGCACATTGGGTTTTTAGAAGAGATCCATGAAGACATTTTGAGTGTGTTTATGTTGGACCAGTAGGGAGAAGAGAGATAGTGGAAAGGTGACTTTTTTTTTTTTTTTTTTTTTTTTGAGACAGGGTCTATCTAACTTTGTAGTTGAGGCTGGTCCTGAGCTCACTATGTAGCCCAGGCAAACCTTGAACTCAGCAGTCCTCCTGCCTCTGCCTCCCACATGCTGGGATGACAGGCGTGAGTTACCATGCCTGGTATTGTTGTATGTGGTTACCAGGGATCGAACCAGGGACCTTGTTTTTGCTAGGCAGGCGCTGGAACCACTGAGCTAAATCTCTGGCATTCATTAATATCTTTTGTGTCAGAAACTTTTTTAACTTTGTGGATATAAATCATTTTAACAACTCTTTGGGAGAATTGGGTTGTATCTGGTGTGTGTGTGTGTGTGTGTGTGTGTGTGTGTGTGACATTTTTTAAAATACTGAACACTTTTATTGTGAGAAGGGAATAAATTGTGTAGAAATATTTTACTCATGAGATTGAAAAATTTTGCCTTAGAAACTCAGACATGGTGTGGCAGTTCTTGCTGTAGTTGTTCCTCCCTGTGGACATTCCCGTCCCTTGAATGTTGGTGATGTTAGGCATGCTGAGGAGAAGATCACTGTGACATGTTTCAGCTAGATTTCACCAATAATGTGGATTCATTTACTTAGTTTAATTATCAACACACCTTGTCTGGTGCTGAATTTGTCTGCAACTGTAACCCATGGGTCAATTATAAGTTTGTTTTATAGTAAAAAGAATGAATAGTACATTGATTCCTGTTTAACTTTAGTTTTTATTTTTTGTAAGTACACATTGGAGAACATATGATTACATTCTTCCTGGGGACTTAGTTGGTACATGCACATAACTTGTCTTACTTTTTTCATTCTCTTTCCTCTCCCCTCCCTCCATCTCTTGTTCCCTTCCCTTTTGCAAAAGATCTTTCACATCGTCTCACTTATGGAAAAACTCAAAATGCAAATAAAGAGCAAGATGAAACCATTTAAATTTTGCAGCCTTCCTTTAGAGTAAGAATTTCCTGTCCAAGAACATGCATTCTAGCCACATATGAAAATTTATCAAGAAGGTTGGTTCATTCCTAGTATTCTTATAAGGCAGAAATATTTTCATCTGATTATAACACAGAAGCAGAGCCAGAAGGAGATTAGTTTTTGTCTTGATCGCATGAGGAGGCTGCAGTTAAACCAGAAAAAATACTATAGTCTGGAACACACAATGTTATGTATTCATTTTGAATTTTGCTGTAGACATGGAGTCATCATCCTCACTGCAATCGATTTGTGATCACCCATGAGAGAGCTTTCAAGACAAAAGTGTGCAGGGCCGGAGGGTTAGCTCAGGGGTTCCGGCGCCTGCCTCGCAAGCACAAGGTCCTGAGTTCGATCCCCGGTAACCATGTACAGTGCTGGGTGTGGAGACTCACGCCCACCAGCAATCAATACCACACACCACAGTGCTGGGCGTGGTGACTCACGCCTGTCATCCCTGCACTCGGGAGGCAGAAACAGGAGGATTTCTGAGTTCCAGGCTTGCCTGGGCTACATAATAAGCTCAGAGCCAGCCTGAATTACAAAGTGAGACCCTGTCTCAAAAAAAAAAAAAAAAAAGATAAAAGTGTGCAGTGGACAGGACCTTGGTGCTTGAAGTTATCCGTGTAGCTAAAGGAGACATAGTGATAGCCCCTGAAATTGTGAAGAGTGATTTTTTGGGCCATATGGAGGATCCAATATAATTTTTAAAATTTATATACCAGTTAATGTATGCCAGTAATACTGGAGCAGTGTTAATATGAAAACACACTACTGAGAAATAGAATCGGTAGTAATTAGGGGAAGAATACAGTGCACATAACCCCCATGGCTTGGGGTAGTCAGGGTCTTGAAACTGTCATCCTGCCAAGGTGCGTTTTCCGAGGAGGAGCAGAGCTCCAGCTGCGTCAGAGCTTGGGTAATGCTGAATGGTGGGTAAAACCAGCAACATATTACTGAAGTAAAAGTTGCGCACTTACAAATAAAGACTACCTGTATACCAGATGTGTGAAGTTCAGTACGTGCACTGGGATAAAATGTCATGATTCAGTTGCCACCAAACGGAAGAAGGGCTTGTGAGCGCTTTGAGCGAGGCCTGCTCTCTGGAGAGCTCTTCCGGGAAGCCTGCTCCTGCATCATGCCGAGCCGGACGCAGATTTTAAAGGTCGTCATGATGGCCCTTTGTTTCTCTTCCTCAGGGATTCTTTGGACTTAATATTTCTCCCTTTCTCCTTCACCTACGGCCAACCAGACCTTTTAATACATTTTATTTATTTAAAGAATGAAAGAAAGGAAACAATAAACAACAGCTCGCAGAACCTTTTGATTTCATTCTATGAGCACGTCTTCGTGGTGGCTCTGCTGCTGGCTAGACGCCGCCCTGGTCTGTTGGATATGCTTCCTCACATCTTAAAGCGCTGCAGTCCTCTGGACCCGAGCCACAGAGGTGTCCAGTTACTGGTGCCGAGCCATATGTTTCCCACTGGTACAGTCGGCAGGGTCTGAGGAACCTCAGTCACTGTAAGGGGGAGAAGTAGCTTCGGTCAAGGACACAAGGAGTGATTTCTCTTACTCCTGAACACCAGGGCAGATCATGAGTTTCTCTAACAGCATCGGGAGAGCAAGGTAGCTTATTTGCCTGGCCCTCGTGATTCATGACGCCATTGCCTTTGCTTTAGTGCAGAATGGAGTTATGGTTGAAATCCTATACTGCTGGGAGCTTTTGTTCCATGTGCCTTCAAGATGTTCTGGTGGGAGAGCCTTAGGGCAAGGAACATGGGACTTTGATTTACCAAAGTTAGAAAGGCAGAAAGGCCGGGCAAGTTGGGGATGACTGGAGTGTGTGGAGAGCCTGTATGCAAAGTGAGAGGCGTCCCTCTCACCCTCCTCTCTGTCCCAGTCTCATTCTCTTTCATCTGGGGGTCTGAACTCGTAGTCTCTGTGTGTTTGAAGTTAGCATGACCTCTTGTTGATGCTCCCAGAGCAAGGCCATTGCATGGGAAGCTTGCACCTGGCCTGGATCTCTCCCAAGTTATAAATTCCAAACAAAATCTCACACTGAGAGGCTGAGGCTGGAAGATCTGAAAGTTCAAGCCCTACCTGGGCAATTTAGCAAGACTCTGCCTCAAAGAAGGGAGGGGCCAGGATGTAGCTCAGTGTGGAAAGGCTGGGTTCTGCTCCCAGTATGCCATGGGAAACAGTTGCCTTTCACAGCATTGTGCAAATGCCAATGTGTCCTAGTTTTGCGTAGCTTTTTCATTTCAATAAAATGAGTTATCCTTTAATTTTGGGGGAAAAAAGCAATGCATAAAAATTTAATCAGGTTCTGAACTTATGCAAGACATGAAAAGGTGTGGAATTTCTTCACAAACAAATTAAAATCTTTTTTTTTTTTCCTTAGAAGAAGTGCTCTAAATTTATGGGCTTAATTAAAAAGAAAACCAAAACCTGGTTCCCTGCAGAGTAAGTGAGCTAACTGGTGGGTGAGAGCTGTGTTTATGTGGCCCATAGACTTGGAGAAGGAAGAGAAACAGAATGGGTACACAGTCAATTTGTTTCATTTTGGCAAATTCATTTTGTGGGTACTGTACCATCTCTACCATCATTTTGTCTCTAGAATGTAATCTGTTTCCTTCCTACAGTTGGATATTGATCACTTTTTTTTTTTTTTTCTCTGAGGAGTTCACAGCTCTTGTTTATGGGGGAAAAGTTTTTTTTCTGTGCGTTCTTGGGGACAAAGCAGTGTGTGGTTAGGGACTTGAGAATTTTAGCATTTATTGAGGAAGAAAGACTGACCTAAAATGTAGATGAAATTAGTGGTTTGTATCAAGTCCAGGAGAGAAAGTCCCTGGCAGACAGTGTGTCCACACACGGCTAAACTTTCGGTGTTCGCGGCTGTGAACACAGCTCAGCCTTCTTCAGGATGAGAGTCCCGCCTTTACAGTGAACATGCTTCAGAGGGATTTGCAAATCCAGCTACAGTTAGCAACTGATTCCAGAACTCGTGGAGATGGTAGAGGTAGAAAATTATCTCCTGCATTTGCACAAGTTTACTTATGTTTTACAAGTGGGTTTCACATGCAGGAAATAGTTGACTTAATTTGTTTTCATTTACTGTGAACAGGATTTATGTATTTAAATGATGCTTCTATGCTACAGAGCAAGGAAGGAAATTCTTTAGCTTTCCAGGCTTGGTAATTGCTTTATGGTGCTTTGCTTCTATTTTAAATTAGAAGCCACCACCCTTTCTCTTCTTAAAGACTGTTAGGTATGTATGTTGTTCTAGTAACCTGGCCAAAGAGCTTTTCCCAAGTATTCTTAACGGTTCTACATGGTACTGAATGTTATGTTAGCATGTGAGATTTGCCATAGAGTTAAACTGTGGGAAATGAGAAATTTTCAATATTTGTAGAGTGATTTCACTTAGAACTGTATAAAAGTGAAAGAAGGGTTAGCTGTCTTAGGAAGTGTCCTCATTTGAAGATCTTGGGTAATGAGGGAAATCTTGCTAAGCAGAACCATAGAAGGTTGGTAGACGGCACCAAAAGTATGTAAAGGAGAAACAACTCAGTGTCTTTTTTTTTTTTTTTTTTTGAGATAGGGTCTCACTTTGTAGTTCAGGCTGGCTCTGAGCTCACTATGTAGTCCAGGCAAGCCTGGAACTCAGCAATCCTCCTGCCTCTGCCTCCTGAGTGCTGGGATTACAGGCGTGAGCCACCATGCCCGGCACTGTGGTATGTGGTATTGATGGCTGGTGGGTGTGAGTCTCCACGCCCAGCATTGTATGTGGTTACCAGGATTGAACTCAGGGCCTTGCGCTTGCAAGGCAGGTGCTGGAACCACTGAGCTAAATTTCTGGCCCAACAACTCAGTGTCTTTTATCAGTATCCAGTCTGTCAAATAATTTTGTTCTGGAATCTTATTTTTTTGACAGTTATCACTTCATCCGTAACATCTTCCTATTGTATCATCTATCCTGACTCATTCATCATTTACAAGCTGACACAGTATACCAAAAACATCTCCTGAATGCAATAAAAACAACAAAAATCACATTATTCAGTAAATATTTGGTGGTGTTATACAAAATTTTAACTTTTGTCTTTTAAATTTATTTTTATTTCTTTATTGAGAAAAGGCCTGACTTTGGAATCCAGGTTGCTCTGGAAGTCTCCTGAGCCCTGAGATTACCTATGTGCTTCCTCACACCCAGTTTTAGTTCAAATTTTTAACAAGATTCCCATATTTTAAAAGTTACATACAGTGCTCGCTTTGGCAGCACATGTACTAAAGGTTATGTACAAAGACCACGGTGATAAATTAGCTAGCCGTCAGTTTAATTATTAGTGTGGAAATAGTCTTTTTATAATAATTTTCAGGTTTATAAAACTTTATTGGTAATGCTACATTATTTTCGCATGCTTAGCATTTGGCTTAGTGCCATAAGCATTCATAGAAATTTTTTCTTCACCCAGAAAGAGCCTGAAGTTTGTATCTTCATTTGACTGACGAGAGAATCAGAGAAGCTGGCCAAGCCGTGTCACTCAGCTGCATAGCAGACCGTGAGCAGTAGCGCTCAGCTCTCTGAGCGTGTTTGCCATTTTTGGCAAACTTCACATAGGATATTAGGGAGCTGGTTTTTTACACCAGTCTCGTTTTTGTTTGTTTGTTTTGCTTTTTTGGACAGGGTCGCCCTATACGCCCAAGCTGGCCTTGACCTTGCGACCATCCACACTCTTGGCTTCAGACTGCTAACTGCTATGACAGACATGTGCCACCATGCCCAGCTTACACTGCTCTTAAAGACAGGACATTTCAATTTTAGTTATTTCCTACATCTCGTCATCTGCCTTTTTACCTTTATGCCCTCAAATTGAAAGACTGATGTAATTTGGTCCACCATACTGACAAGATTGGTATGATTTAAGGTAAGAAATAATTTAAGTGCCTGTCGGGGATGTTCTGGACAGCTTGATCAGGGCAACAGCTAAATCATGCTGTGGCTTGTGTGAACTATGGTTGCTTTGTGCAGCTCCACGATCATTAAACCGCCAGGCTGGTGAATCTGGCCCAGCGTGTCCTGTGGATTTAATGTAATGAAATAAACACAATTTAGCTGATGTGAAAGGAACATGATCTTTGTGCTTGAATAGGTTTCCTGGAGAGAAAGGAAGAAACAGAGGAACGTTTATCATTTGTATTAAAGAGTGCATTGATGGGCCGGAGGGTTAGCTCAGTGGTTCCGGCGCCTGCCTTGCAAGCGTAAGGACCTGAGTTCGATCCCC
>PVIC010042804.1:0-15634 GCA_004025085.1 Thryonomys swinderianus
ATAGAAGATAAAGAGTACAAGGAAAAGAAACATTA
This sequence comes from Thryonomys swinderianus, assembly GCA_004025085.1. Taxonomy (NCBI): domain Eukaryota; kingdom Metazoa; phylum Chordata; class Mammalia; order Rodentia; family Thryonomyidae; genus Thryonomys; species Thryonomys swinderianus. Next base: position 36 of record PVIC010042804.1, read on the forward strand.
ATCTAGTTCACAAGCATGACGACCCTAGTCTGGTTTAGCTGGCAGAAGAACTAAAACTACTGCCATCCAGACTGACTTATGGACTGTTTGTGGTATTCCCAACCCCTTTTATATTGAAAACTGTGTTACGATCTTTACCGTAATAGAATATTTTTAGAATGTTTAACAAAGAGATTAATGCTCTTTCTCTCCGCAATGCCCACCATCTGTTATGCTAAATTAACTCTTCAGGTGCATAGACACAAATCTCTCAGCCGGTCAGAACTGTCTTTCTCTGCCCACAGTTACCAAGCTCCCCCTGGAGATTTTGGAACAATTACCAAGTCCTCCCCACCCCCCGGAGATTTTTAGTTTCATGCTGTAACAGCTCATGGTGGCTGGGTACTCATTCTCAGAGCTCCTGATTGGATTAGGATTTGTTTCCTCTGAAATTATTGCTATGGTGATTTGGGCTTATGGATTTTTTTTTAAAGGTCAAAAGGTGGAACTCCATTATATGTTAAATAAACTTTTAGCATGGAGCACTGTATGTGTAGCTCAGCAATAATGTGCTTACCTAGCATGTGAGGCCTTGGGTTCAAGTCCCAAAACCACAGAAACAAGTGAATACACACATACTACAAATCTGTGGGCACTGATCACAGTTCTTCCTCTAAAACAAACAGAACGCCTTAGGCTCCAAACAGTGACATTTACAACCAACAGGTTGGTAAGTTAAGACCTGCTTGAATTCTTACAGGTCACAATACTGTACTAAATTCTGTTTATGTTTCAAAAGCCAGTCAGGGCTCTGACTAGTACAAAGATGAAATCATTCATAAGTTTAGTGTGTACCTACTGTGCACAAGACTCAGAAAAGAGACGGTCGAACAAAACAAAAAACTAAAGTAGAAACTGTATGCAAGATTTAAGTTCGGGAAATTCCGTAAGGAATGTGACAGGTTACTTTTTTTGTGTTTTCCGAATAGTAAACTGGATCAGAAATAGAGGGTGGTTCGGGAAGGAGTACACCCTAAGAACGAGTGGAAATGTGCAGGAAGACAAGAAACCAGGTGACAAAGGCACTTTGTGGGGAACCACACAGAACACAGAGGCCACTTCACAGCCACTAGTCAAAGGGGGTGGATTTGAATAGCTGGGGGGTGACAAGGAGACGTCAGGACAGGGCTCCCGAACTTTGCTTTTAAGGTTGACCAACCAGTGAGCCCGAAGTGACCCCGTAGGACAAGCTGAAGAGTAGGACAACGTGTCTGCTTCCCACCCAAGCAAACCGTGCCCAGCTTCGTTCCCATCCTCGTAGTCTGGTGATGCCAAGCACACAGCCGCACCACCTACCTGCTTCAGAGCACAGACTACAGCATTTGGACCTGAGTTAAAGAAGCACAGGTTGGGGCCGGAGGGTTAGCTCAGTGGTTCCGGCGCCTGCCTCGCAAGCGCAAGGACCTGAGTTCGATCCCCGGTTAACACATATAATGCTGGGCGCGGTGGCTCACGCCTGTCATCCCAGCACTCGGGAGGCAGAGACAGGAGGATTGCTGAGTTCGCGGCGGCTTGCCTGGGCACCATAGTGAGCTCAGGGCCAGGCTGAACTACAAAGCGAGACCCTGTCTCCAAAAAGCAAAAAAAAAGCACAGATTGGCCCCACTATTAAAAAAAAAAAAAGCTTTCTTTTTGAAAAGGCTCTCAAAACAAAGACAAATGCAGGCTGGAACTCTTGCCATATGCGAAACACTTGGCCCTGAAGTGTCCAGCAGGGCTGAATAATATTCTAGAAGCAGGATAATTGTGTTGAGTGGAGTGTATCCCCGTGGTCTCCAGTGATCCCTCAAAACTTAAGTTCTGATGACTTTATTGTTGACTTCCCTCTCTTCTCTAAGTCACCTCTAATTTCATTCTGTACCCGGCTGGTTTAAAAAAAAAAAAAACAACAAAAAGCAGTTAATTGTTCACAGAGAACCAAAATCCCTGTGTAAGAACTGTGAAACAGAGCGTTTGGAACTAGGATTTTAACACACTGATTTATAGGACCTTTGGTTAATTTGGCAAGAAGTGAATCCTGAAAGGTCAAACCAAGAACTACAGGAACTTTAAGTGGACAAATAACCCCATAATAAAGCCAGTGTTTTGTTCTCTCACTGATGCCCAGATTCATAACCTCAGGGGCTGGAAGTACACCCTGATCTCTATGTTTGTCTTGAGACAGCCAGGAAGGAATGAAAGAAGGAATGAATGAGTTTATTTTACCATTAGCCTCCAAAAGGGGAGATGGTTGGAAAAGGATAAAAGAACCAAACTTTATGGCATAAAATGTCAAAATGGGAACTTCAGGGGCAGTGATGTAGCCACCTCGTGCTTTCGAAGTCTGGGAAAGTCAACTCGAGACTGTCGCAGGCTCCCTGGGGCCCAGCTGTCCGTCCGCGTCCGTCACGCAGCTCTTTACAAGGACCTTCCGCGCCCCGCGCGCGGGCCCCAAAGACCTGCAGACCTCGGAGCGCAAGGCAGGTTTCCGGCCCAGCGCCCCACAGCGGCTCCTCCTTGACCATCCGTTTGGAGACGCGCGGCGCGCAGCCGGGAGTGGCCAGCAAACCGAGGCTGCTGCGTTCACCAGCTCCCTTCGTCCTTCCAGGGCGCGTCCTCTCCCTCCCGCTGCGACAAGACGCTCAGGAAGCCGGGCCACGCGCCGTGGGCGGCGGGAGCGCCGCGGGCTGTCCACCGCCGGCCGCCAGCCCGTGCCCGCGCTGCTGCAACGAGAGACGGGCTCCCGTGGCCCCGGGCCGGGGGATGCGGAGGCCGGGCGCACGATCGCGCAGGGCCGGCTTCCGACAGACCGACAGACGACCGCGGGTTGCGGGGAGCGGACGCCCAGCGCCAGCCCGGCCCTGCGGCGAGGAGAGGGCCGCGCGCGCCCCCTAGCGCCGGGCTGCAGCCCGCGGGCGGCGGAGCGGGGCGGGGCGGGGCGGGGCGGGGCGGAGCCGCGGGCCGGGAGCGCGTCCGGCTGCGAGTGGGAGCGCGAGCGCCAGCGCGAGGCGGCTGCAGCCGGCGGCATGGCTAGCACGGCGTCGGAGATCATCGCCTTCATGGTCTCCATCTCTGGCTGGGTGCTGGTGTCTTCCACGCTGCCCACCGAGTACTGGAAAGTGTCCACCATCGACGGCACGGTCATCACCACCGCCACGTATTTTGCCAACCTGTGGAAGATGTGCGTGACCGACTCCACGGGCGTCGCCAACTGCAAGGAGTTCCCCTCCATGCTGGCTCTGGACGGTCTGCACCCCTCGCCCCAGCCCCAGTCCCCGCGGGCCCCCTCAGTCCGCGACTCCGGGGGGACCCTCGGGCCGGACCTCAGGGACTCGGGAGCGTCCGCGGTGCCCGCCCTCGGGGACCCCGGGGCGGGGACACTCGGACTGGCTCGGGTGGGGTGACGCCCAGGCGGCGGGTGGGGGAGCCTTAGGACCCTCAGACTGGAGGACACAGGGTCTGTCGGGGCGCACAGTTCGCCTTCCGGCACTCACGCTCCCACTGCCCGGAAAGGCTGTGTTCCCTTTACAACAGTGTAGCAGAGGCCGGGAACTCCCCTCGGCGGTTTCCTTGGTCGCTGTAAGAGGAGTGGTAGAAAAAAAGCAACATATTGCAGATCTTTTGTGTTTTCCTCACAAAACGCTTTTATAGAAGTCTCTGCTTAGGCTTTAACACTTTCTCGACGTTTTAGGAAAGTCGGTACCGTGGCCTAGGGGGTCTGCGCGCGGCGGAGCACAGGGCGGGCTGCGACCCAGGCTGTCCTGTGCGCTTCAGTCTCCTGGTTCAGTTCGCGGCCTCCATTTATTCTGCAGAAAGCATTTGCTGGCAGCCCAGACCCCTTGCTTGAGTTCTAGGCTTCTTTTCTTCCAGGGTTTTACAGCAAACGCTTGGACGGCATCCCGGCAGGAACCTCACAAGAGTCATGTGCATTATTTTTAGATTTGAAGTGTCTTCCCTTTCTTTATTATTGCCCTTGCAGCTTTTATTTGCATAGCTGGGTAAATAAAAGATTTGATCCTGCTAAGACAGTACTTGCCACGCAAAGCAAACTGTTGCTCAATCCCATATTGGATGGAACCCGGTGGAAAGGAATACGTGTCTGGCCTTGGAAGGGTGGCACTCGGGACTGCGTCCTGTTGTGTAAAAGAGGTAGCCGGAACACTGTTTATTCCCTAGCCTTGTGGTTAAATTTCCTGTGCGCGCAGAGTGCACCCCCGCGGAGGCGAACAGGCAGGCTCTTGTTTCTGTGGTTAGCATTCAGAAGCGTGCTGTCCGAGCGCTCTTCGGAACCTATTGTTGCTCGCCGCAGTGTGCGAGGCAGGTGTGGCTTCCTTCTGTGACAGCCGGGGCGCACTGGGGAGAAGGAGATGTTCCTCGAAGATTACTGAGTGCAGGATAGTGGCGTTTTCTCTTAGCTTCCAAGTGAGTGTGGAGGTGGCCCTTGATTTGGGGGCAGGCTCAGAACTGGGGAAGAAGGGGGTTCTAGAGCTCGCTAGGAGTGGAGCAGAGGGGTGTGCCATGCCCGTGCTTCCCAGTTTGCAAAGTGACTTTTCTGTTGCTCATGGGACTGGAAAAATGATTTTTTAAAGAAAAATTGTATGTCCACGTTGCTCAAGATAGGATGACTCCTTTTTCAATGAATTCTTTACTGGTACGTTTTATACACACACTGTGATCACACTCAACATTGGGAATTTGTTCCAGTATATGACACGACTCAGTCCCATTTAGGATGGCTCTTTTTAACTGCTGCATAATATTCCTCATTCTAGGTGAACTGGCTTAATCAGTTACCCATTGTGGTCACTGGACCCTTTCCAACTTCGGTGTGATTAGCACTTTCCTAACGTGCTTTAAGTTTGTCTCGCTGTGCATATGATTCATCTATTTCCCTGAGCAAGGGTGTTTCCACACAGTAGGACACACGTTTGAATGTTCGTGTGACCAAATCACGATCCACTGACGAGAACTGCTTCTCCAGTGTCGTTTCTCACTTCATCTGCTATTACGAGAGACGGGTTTTACCTTGTTACTGTTTTAACTGGCATTTCTCTGCTGCCCAGTGGATTTGTTTGCCTCACTGTGGATTTACTGACTACTGTTCTTTCCCATGAACTGCCTGTGTCTTCTCGGTTCAGGTGACCTGACTGTGCTCGTCTCTGTTTGCACCACAACAGGTGTGTGCAGTCTCGGTCCATTGCTTGTGTGTTACATGTATGCTGGCTTTTGTCCTACTTCAAAATGCGTAATATAATCACACTTATCAGTCCCTCCCTTGGTGATTTTGCCTTCTGTGGCTGCGAGAGCGTTCCCTACTGCACAATGCACCTTTTCTGTGTCTCCCAGAGAAGCGAGTCTCGCAGCCACATCTTCCCGGGCAGTGGAGTGGGCCCCGCCCCCGGCATGTGGAACTTGCCCGCGAGGCCCTCTGCCTGCTTCCTGCCTGACTTCCTAGGTCAAGAGCAGGTAGTGGGCGCTGGTCCTGGCATCGCCTTCCGAGTGGAAGGAGAAACCTGCCTATTGCCCTACTTCCTTGTGGGCAGTCGGTCTCCCATGCGCCAGGCCTGAGCTATGGTCAGTGGGGGGACCCGGGAAGGCAGAAAGGTGCGTGGCTCTCACTCATCCCGTGTTAAGCAGAGGAACAAGCCTCGTGGATGCAGATGAAGGTCAGAGCCCCGATTTCTCACCCTCAGGAGTAATTGCTATTCCAGTTTTCCCCATAAGGAAGAAGAGGTTCAGCAAAGCTAAATGTCCAGGTCGGATGTTACGCCTTGTTAAGAGCCCAACTCTGTTTTGTTTAAAATCAGTCTCAGTGTGCTGGTAGGGGAGCGTTGATGAGTTTCTTGCTGCTCATCAGACACTGTGCTCAAATTATGCATCCCGTGAAGTGGGTGCTATTGTCCCTGTTTTACAGATGTGAAAACTGAGACTCAGAGAGATTAGTAATGTGTTCTAGGTAAACAGAAGCACCAAAGCTGAAATTCGAAGTGCTTGCCTTTCCCCCATCCATTCTCCCTTCAAGGAATTTGCAAAAGTACAGCACGCCTGAGACTTTCTCCCTCAAATCCAGGAACTAGCTAACGTGCTGCTGGCGAACTGTCTCCACCAAGTGGATGTTTTCATTTTTGCTGCTTGCTGTTGAAAATAAGAAACCCATCATTTGGAAAACCTTAGCCTTTAAGGGACACCTTGAAGGTTTCCTCCAGAGGAATTCATTAATTTAAAGTTACTATTGGAAAAGTTTATAGTTGAACGAGCCAGTGTTTAGTTTATAGATGGCATCTATTTTTGTGAATAGGAATGTTTGCTACGTTTCCCAAGAGAACTAACTATAAATTATACTTCAGAGAACTTCCAAGGAAATATGTTCATGCCTCAGCACTTAAATGTGTTAATTAGCTATTAACAGTGTCAGTAAATTAGGCCTGTCAAGAATAATGGTGTCCTTGGCTAGGTTTTTACCACACTTCCCTTGGTGGAGTTACTTACAGATTTTGCCCTCAGGAACTGTTAAAAAGCTAGGTTGCAAAAGATAAACTTCAAGCTTGTTGGAAGTCACATAAGGCCTGAGTCTGTGAGGATGGCCCCTCATTTACAAACCTCGATCTGATTCCTCTTGCAGCTGGCAGGACAGTTTGTGCCCTCCCCTTGGCTCTGAATTTCTGAAAGTCTGCCACCAACTGTCCTTGCAGGGTGCATTCTTTTATGCGTGCAGAAAGTTAGCAACTTCCCGCTGCCCTTCTCCTGCAGGAGAGAAATCCCTCGCTTTCCACATGTGGGTTGTGACCAGCCCTAAAAGAAGGATTTGACCCAGTCAGAACCTGCTTGGTCCATCCTTTCTTTCCTGCTTGTACCAAGAGACCAGAGCAGGTCTGAGATGGAAGGACTCAGAATGAGAGATTCAGAAAACATGGTCTGTGTACAGGTTGCCCAGGTGTAAAGACCGCTGGTATTTTCCCTGTCACATGAAGGGTTGACTGCGCTGGCCTGGGATTCTAACCACCGGTTACAGGGTGGGGAAAGCACATTCCCTGTTCTAAATGACCAAATTGTGGAACTTAATCTTCAGCAAATTCCATCTGCCTTATAATAAAGCCTATGAGAGAATGGAGGTAAATGCAAATTATGGTGCATAATACAGATTTCTAGGAATACGTGTGTGTCTCTCTTTCTCTCTCTACACACACATACAGAGCCATTCCTGCAAGTCCACAGTTTGATTTCTTTGTTTTTGGTTACCCATTGCCAGCCACGGTCCAGAAATATTAAATGGAAATTCCAGAAATAAAAAATAAGTTTTAAGTACCTTTTATTAGAGTAAGTTGTTGTAATTATTCTGTTAAGTCATTAGTATTGTTAATTGCTTATGGTGTCTAATTAAAGCTTTATCACATATTTATAGGAAAAAGCATACATAAAAGGGTCTGGAACTTTCCACTATTTTAGGCATCCACACATCTCACACTGATACGAGGACATCCCATGTGTGTTTTCTTCTATATGTTTTGTTGTTTAGTGATTACAGTTAGGATTATCTAAAACACCTCAAAAGTGAAAGTTAAAATATTTTTCACAAAAATAATAAAACCACCCTGTGCCAGTAGCTTTTGTGGGTGATGCCCGGTCTGGGCTCCTTCACACTCCTTCCTCTCAAAGGGCCTCCTGGGCCTCCTCTCTGTCTGGCCTCCCTGAGCCCTGCAGGCGGGCTGGGACTTTAGAGTTGAAGTTTAAAAGAGAGCTGCTGCTGGGTTGGGCAGCAGAGACTCACATGGTCCCATAGCATGATTATTGCTATCAAAAAAGCCTCCTTTATCCTATTTTGCTAAAAAAAAAAAAGTTTCTTAATGCTATGTTTGTTTTGTTTTTTGAGACAGGGTCTTGCTGTGTAGTTCAACTGCCCTTGAGCTGCCTGTGTAGCCCAGGCTGGCTTGGAACTCGCCGCAGTTTTCCTGCTTCTGCCTCTTGAATGCAGGGATTAGAGGCGTGTGCCACCATGCCTGGGCTTCTTGCACTGTTTTTTTTTGTTGTTGTTGTTGTTGTTGTTGTTTTTTTGAGACAGGGTCTCACTTTGTAGTTCAGGCTGGCTCTGAGCTATGTAGCCTAGGCAAGCGTCGAACTCAGTGATCCTCCTGCCTCTGCCTCCCGAGTGCTGGGATGACAGGTGTGAGCCACCACGCCCTGTGGTATGTAGTATTGATTGCTGGTGGGCGTGAGTCTCCATGCCCAGCATTGTATGTGGTTATTGGGGATCGAACTCAGACCTTGCGCTTGCGAGGCAGGCGCCGGAACCACTGAGCTAACCCTCCGGCCCACTTGCATTGTTTTGGATAGGAGTTCGCGGTAGGGTCCTGTCATTGCAGGCTCCATTTATGGGGTGTAAATGTGTTACTCTTAAATAATTCAGCTCCCTTGTGCTCTTCAACTTATATCCAAGGAATAAGATTCAAAGTTTAAATTTCATTCTTTCCAAAGAGATGTAGAGCGGAAGCCACAAGAATTTACTCCCTGAATTTATGATAATCATGATTTTATTATTACTTATTGTTTGCTTTACCCAGATACTAATAGGTGTCTCACTATATCATGGCATTTAAGAGGTTTTTTTTTCAATTAGAAAGTTTAATTCTAATGTAAACTTGGTATAACTGTGTTCATTTACTTAACAAATATTTACTTAACACCCAATATATGCTTCTCTCGCTATTTAAGATTGAAATACGGAATGTTTCAGACTGAAATGAAAATGATTGATGTAGTAAAAGGTTGTTAGTTTAAATCCTCTTAATTTACAGTGTCTTAGTACCTGGATAAAAGCCACGTTGAAGTTTGTCATCACCCTGGCTGGACAAATAAAAATATGTAAGGGAAGAAATAATGCAGCAAGGGTGAGGCCACAAACTAACAGAAGATATTTTTAGAGAATCTTAAATGCACCCCTACAAATACAAACAGCTGATGTAATAATTACAAATTACTCTTCTGCTAAGCAGTACTTTTTCAAGCCCAAGACTGTTTTACCTTCCTTGACCAAAATACGATGGCACACAAATATCTCACGTCTTAAACTCCTCGCAGTTAATCAAAATGCTCCAGTGAGTCCTGTAGAAACTTCAGTGGTATTAGAAGAACTGCCTTTGGCAGCTCTTGTATGACCTTTATAATTTAATAATGTCAAAGCATTAACATACTGATCAAAAACGTTGCTGTAAGGGGGTGGGAATTTAGCTCAGTGGTTTCAGCAACTGCTACATAATCACAAGGTCCTGAGTTCAATCCCTGATACCAATAAATAAATAAATAAAAGGATGTTGTGCAAAGGAGTCCGATTTATGAGGGAGCAGGTGGTGTCTACAGTGCTGTGTGAGTTTTCTAACCCAGATTAAAGTCTCATTCTCCCCTTCACCTGCTCACCTCTGGCACATAATGGGAATGTGGGTGCCTCAGTTTCCTGAGTCATACGGGAATGGTGATACTCAGAGATCTCACTGGCGAATCGCACATAAACCACACCGTACAGTGCTTGCCATAGAACGGACCCTCCCTATGGATTAATTTGCTCTCTATTCTCCCATCTCACCTCTCGGGTGCTTGTTTTAGACACTAGAACAAGGACTCAGACTGACAGTGTCAACTGAGGACGTCTCCCTGGGCGGCTGCGTGTTTTCTGTGAACGTAAATGTGTCCTCTGCTCGCAGGTTACATCCAGGCCTGTCGAGGGCTGATGATCGCTGCCGTCAGCCTGGGCTTTTTTGGTTCCATATTTGCGCTCTTTGGAATGAAGTGTACCAAAGTTGGAGGCTCGGAGAAATCCAAAGCTAAAATTGCTTGTTTGGCTGGAATTGTGTTCATACTGTCAGGTAAATAATAACTTTCTTCCACACAAGGTGCTTCGTATGAGTGAAGTCACACTAACCAGGCTGCTTTTCCTTTGATACCTCTTAGGACTGTGCTCAATGACGGGCTGTTCCCTGTACGCAAACAAAATCACAACAGAATTCTTTGATCCTCTCTTTGTGGAGCAAAAGTAAGTGTTCCTCTCAGTCTACAGTGTATGTTTCTAGCTGACAGAAAGTTATAGACATCAATGTTCTAGTTCAGAGGAGCAAGACTCCTACATGGCTGTTGGAAAGTGAAGATGCTAATAAGCAGTAGCTCATGACAGCCTTCAAATTCATGTACTGTGCTGATACAAGAGGCATTTAATTACCTCGTTAGCTTTACACAGTCTTTAGTACGAGGCACAAGATTTAGAACATAAACTTATCCACTGTACATCGTAAAACTGAAGTGTAGCGCAGGGAAAGTGGAAGAGAGGTGTGAGAACGAGAGGAGAGAGTAACAATGTGCAAGAATAGAAACTCAAAGCTTGTCTGGACCGTTATTCATCCAAAATGGTGTTTGCCCCTGAGCAAATATTTGTCTCTGGCCTTGTAAATTTGCTCTTCTGCAATAAGCTCCTCCTTATCAACTTCTATAAAGAATGGACTGATTCACAGTTTTTAAAAAGTGCTCCTTGAGCCTGGTCCTGCTCCCCAGATACGGCTGCTCGGCTGCAGGTGAGTGGTTCAGCATTAACACATCAGTTTGTTGTTTGTTGATTTTAAACTATGGGCTGTTGCTTTTTATAGTTTTCCTGCACTGGGAAAATCCCACAGATTTCAAATCAGAAATAACCATATATCCAGTCTTTTGTCTTTCATGAGACTGCTCACATACCTCTGTATGAAGCTGTGTGTATTAACCTGTGTTTTGTTATTGACCAGGCTGGCAATTCTTTCAGACTTCAAATGAAATGTTACTCATTTTCCATAGCGACATATGTGCACCCATGTATATAGCAGCACGGTTTGTGATAGTGAAATCTTGGAAATAACCCAAATGCCCATCAACTGCAGGCTGGATAAAGAAGATGTGGGTTGTTTTTTTTTTTAGTAAAATGGAGAATCACTCAGCCATAAATAAGGATAAATTAAGAGACATATATAGCTAAATGGGTACACCTAGATGCCATATTCATAAATGAAATAAGTAGGAGACAGACGTGTAAATACCATATTGTTCCTGTAGAATAAGAAACTAAAGGTGCAATGAGATCCAAAATGTATGATAGGTTTTGTGAAATAGGAAGAAAATGTTCAAAGGGAAACAGTCACTGGACAGAGGAAAGGAAAGAAACAAGTTTGAAGGTAAAATGGAAAAAAAGGTTATGCATATGGAGAGGTGGAGGGCCCGGAGGGAGGGTGCGGAATGGGAAAAATAAGAATCAAGATACATCATGTACAGGTACAAATTCTCAGTGATGAATGTAGTCATAATGTATGCTTAGAATGTATCACTAAACTCAAATTTTAAAAAGTTACACATTTTTAAAAAAGTAAATTATTGAAATAACTGGTCAAGTGAGCGTTACTTTCTGGGGGCATATCTAGCAGTCTTTAGAAAGCCAGTTTTCTAGTCCTGACGTTAGTATAGTAAATGCATGAAAGGAAATGTTCAAAATGTGAAATGTAATGAAAATAATAACAAACACATGTTGAACCCCTAACATGGGCCAGATAGAGCATTGTAAATGTTAGATTATTATATTTTTGTAACACCCTTGTAGGTAAGCTCCCTTGGGACCCTCTTATTTGAAGCTGAGAGAAGAGATCAAGTAATATGTTTTAGGTTACTTGACTTAAACCAGTGAACCAAGTGAGCCATGATTGGTTTAAGTCAGGGAGTTGAACTATAGAGCACTTGCTCTAAAATGTGCGAGTTATAATAACCTGCCACTTCACAGTTTTTGTCAGGATCCTGTCTAATCTTTTCACCAGGCAGTTTCTTTTGTACATTTTAAAGAGGTTTTCATTCAGAAATTTTATGAAATGAAAAGCAAAAATGACTGTTTCAGACTCTATTAAAGTTTTATTTTCCTGCCGGTTAGAAAAACATGTCCTGATTTGTAAATTTTCTCCCAACTTATTTTGATAGTGAGACTTGCGCAGATATACCTGACACCAAACATTTGAAAGCCGAGACAATACTCTGGAGAACAAAAGCATTTTCGTAATGTTTAAATGAAATGTTATATTTATTTTTATCTCAAGATCTGGTATCAAATATACCATAAAATCCTATTTTCGTGGTTTATTTTGTTTAATATGTTGCTAACTTCTCTGGATTAACTTTTTGACATCACCGTTTTTTGTTCTCTTGACAATTATCAAGGATGTCTTTGTCTGCATCTTAAGTCACTGACCCCATTGTGGAAAGGTCAAGGCCCATCCCTGAACACATTCTGTGCTTGCAAGATTTACTTTGAGACTATTGGAGTTTCTTGGTCTCCTATCATCTTCAGAGAGTCACAGTTCAGCAGTGTTGTACTGTGAGAAGTTTTTCTCGTTTCAAAATTCTCTTTTTTTCTTTCTGAGACAGGGTCTCGCTTTGTAGTTCAGGTTGGCCCTGAGTTCATTATGTAGTCCAGGCAAGCCTCAAACTCAGCAATCCTCCTGCCTCTGCCTCCCAAGTGGTATGTGGTACTGATTGCTGGTGGGCATGAGTCGTCACACCCAGTATTATTGTATGTGGTTACCGGGGATTGAACCAGGGACCTTGTGATTGCTAGGCAGGTGCCAGAACCACTGAGCTAAATCTCCAGCCCTTGTTTCAAAATTCTTAGTGCTCGTTGAACTATCTGTGTCCCACAGCCGATCTCTCTGCATTCCTTTTTCTGTCTCTGCCTAGGCTGTCTGTGTATAGTGTCATATGTAAAAGAGGGTTGATAACATAATCTATGTCATAGAGTTGCTAAGAGAATAAACGTATGCTTAGAATGTGTGTGGGAATCGGCTCTTTTGTATTATATTAGCATTGATTAAGATTCCTTTATTAGTGTTGTGCAGCACAAAGATGTGACTCACCTTACTGTGACCTGTTAGCTCTTTCTTTTCCAATGACTTATTAAACAAATAACACTAACAATTTGCCAGTTTACCTTATGTAACTAAAAGTGTAAGAGGCAGACTTATGAAAAATAGCACTGCTGTCTGAGAGTGGCGGCACACAGCTGTAGGACCAGCAGCTGGGAGGCTGAGGCAGGAAAGTCATAGTTCAAGCCTAGCCTGGAAAACTAAGCAATTTAGCACCCCCCAAAATAAAAAAATGAAAAGAGCTGGGGTGGTAGCTCTCTGTGAAGACTCTGGGTTCAATCCCCAGTACTGAAAGAAAAGAAAAGAAAACCCACAGTACTGTGTATAAACGGGTATTTGTAAATACTTCATGTCAACAGAGTGTAGAAAATTTACCCTATAAACAAATGTGCATGTCGATCGTGTGTTGACCCTGTGAAGCTGAAACTCTCTCTCCTTCCTCTGTTTTTGTTTGTTTGTTTGTTTTTTTTTGCTTTTTGAGACAGGATCTCGCTTTGTAGTTCAGGCTGGCCCTGAGCTCACTGTGGTGCCCAGGTCTCCTTCCTCTGTTATTCCCCTCAGTGTCATACAAAGAAAGGCCCTTGGTGATCTCAATACCTTTAATTAGATCAAAGAATCATCAAGGCCTGAGAATTGTTAATGCGATCAGATTTGAATTACAATGATAGAAAAGAGAGAGAAAGATGACAGATGACGCTGAAAGGAATTCCAAGACCTCATCTATACAAAATGTGGGTTTATAAAATACCTACAAATTGTCATGAATTCCTTTGGTTTTCTGTTATCACTGCCTTCCAGTAGAGGAGAATAATTCAGTTGAGTAAGCTGCAGGCTAGTTAGAGACAGAACAGACTGGTTTCATAGGTATGGAAATGTCATCGTGTTTAAAGCAAGGTTTTGATTTGGCCTATTCTAGGCCATACTACTTCCTCAGCTGGCCTTTGCTAGAATTTCGCCCTTGGTGCTTCTCATTTCATTTGTTCGTGCACTTGGAGAGGATTCCGTGCAGGAGTCAAAGTTCATGGCTGGGCCAGCCTCAGGTGAGCTGAGGTTTGGAGGACGCAGTTGTAGGAAGGAGGTCCTGTCTCTTTGGTATCTTGCTCGACTGACAAGAGAATTAAAAGCATCCCTTTCAACCCTGTCTTCGCCCGCACAGTGACTACAAGTGAAGTAGTTATGTGGACGATGACAAACAAGCTTTTTGTTGGCGCCACAGGCAAGGCGCCTGCGCCCTCCTCTTCCCTCAGTGCTCAGACCTCAGTCTTGGAAAACACGGGCCACCGGCAAATCCCGCCTCCCACCGGAGCCCCGGGTGTACTGCAGCCTGAGCCCGTGTACTTGTGTCCTTGGGTCCGACACAGTGATCAGGCTCCGGTTTGAATTGTGTCTGATGCCCCAAAGTGTGCTGGGAAACAATTCGAGCCCCAGAATGAGGTTTTGGGGTGCGTTTGCTACTGTTGATCGTCCTGGCATTCCTATACTGTGTTCACTGGACCTTCTGTAGCTCTCGGGGGCATCCCTGTAGGAAGCACGCTCCGGACGCCTCAGTGAGAAAAACGCAACCAACCTTATCAACAAAGTTCGCACTGTGCTCGAGGGACTCTGTGGCGCTTTGCTGGTGGGAGAAGTGTGAGGGGCTTCTGACGTGGAGCCGGGTGGAGGTGGCTGTGTAGAATGCTAGGACTTCCCTTCGCACCACAGATCTGGGGAGATTCTTCTTCCAACCTACATTTGACAGAATTGCAGTCATCTGTGGTTGCTCTTCCCCATTTCTCCCTTTTGTTTTCCTTCCTTGCATTCAAATTATGATTATGTTCTGACTCCAGCCTTGGAAACTATTTCTTCACTCTTCTCTTTAGGCTCCTTTTTATTAAAACAAAACCGACCCAAATCCCAGAAGCTACGGTAATAGGTACCCACAGTGTGACTCACCGCGGCAGGGCAAACACATGATTTCTATCATTGCTTTGTTGCCCAAACCACTAACTTCTGGATGTCTTGATTGTTTTCTTAAACTGTTCGAGTAAGAATTGACATGAAACTTTTCCGAATTAAGCAGAGTTATTGCACTTCAGCAATTCCCTATGCAAAGAGACAGAATATCATGATCTGAGATGTATTCTCTTTCGATGGTGAGATTTATCGTTAATGTTTTGGCTTAGGTAGTCTTATGTTTGGGTCTTATCCTCTAAGCTTTTCTGTTTTTATTATTTTCAAAACCACGGAACACTCTTCATTCCTGGCGTGTTTGCTTTGTACTTCAGGATATGGGTTTTAGTAAGGTTAAATCTTTTCACCAGTGTGGTTATTTAGTAGTTAGAAATAAATGGCTGCCAGGGTAGGGGTGTAGCCTGTGGTAGAGAGCAGGTTTGGCATGTCCTCGGGACTGAAAAAGAAAAGATGAAGAACAGAAAACTCAAAAGCTGCCTCCTTTCAGATAAACTGTCTCGTTCTTATTGTCAAGTTAAGTGAACAATAAACAATTGAAGAAGTAGAATACAGATTCTCCTGGGTGAAGCTGGAAAGAGTATCAGTCTGCAGGGAAACCTGCCAGATTCTTTAACTTCATTCTTCTGCCCTTGTTACAGTTTATTACCTTATGGTGTTTGTTCATTTACGATTACTCGCAAGTTATTTGGAGAATGAGCTCATGTTGGAAAGAGCTCCTGG
>PVIC010042805.1:0-15675 GCA_004025085.1 Thryonomys swinderianus
GCCCATGATCAATTCCCAGAAACAAAATAACAACAATAAAAAAGTGTTAGTAATACAAACTTTAAGAAACAGATTAAAGGGGACGGAGGGTTAGCTCAGTGGTTCTGGCGCCTGTCTCGCAAGCACAAGGTCCTGAGTTCGATCCCCGGAAACCACATAGAATGCTGGGCGTGGAGACTCACGCCCACCAGCAATCAACACCTCCGCATACCACAATGCCGGGCGTGGTGGCTCACGCCTGTCATCCCAGCACTCGGGAGGCAGAGACAAGGGGATTGCTGAGTTCGCGGCGGCTTGCCTGGGCTACATAGTGAGCTCAGGGCCAGCCTGAACTACAAAGCGAGACCCTGTCTCCAAAAAGCAAAAAAAAAAAAAAAAAAAAAAAAAAAAGAATTTACTGTGTGCTCGTAACTGACTTTTGATATGTCAGATCACTCTACTACACAGGGGTAGTGGTGCACACCTGCCCTCCCAGAGCTCAGGAGGCTGAGGCAGAGAGATCTGTGAGTTCAAGGCCAGCCTGAACTTCACAATGAGTTCTAGGCAGCCTGAACTAAACAGTATGATCCTGTCTCAAAACAAACAAATAAAATAAGATCATTCTATTGTTCTCTAATTTTGTGTGTCTGAAATTTTTCTAGTGGAAAATATAAGATGCTTGGGACTGTGATTATGGGAACCTGGAAACAACATAGATTGCTCAATTAAACATCCAATGACCCTTAGGAGGAAATGAGGCATAACCATAAAATGTTCTATTCCATGGGGATGTTCATGTTAATATCCAGGCACAAATCAGATACTCAACATTTGAACCTTGCATGTTCTGTATCCACTTAGATAAGAGACTGAAAAAAAGTCACAGAGTCTATCATGCATTCATTCACTCATTTAATCAGTCATTTGGGAAACTGGCCAACCAGTCAATTACTGTATCAGTATTTACTTTTTTTTTGAGACAGGGTCTCACTTTGTAGTTCAGGCTGGCTCTGAGCTCACTGTGTAGCCCAGGTAACCCTCAAACTCAGCAATCCTCCTGCCTCTGCCTCCCGAGTGCAGGAAATACAGGCGTGAGCCACCATGCCCAGCACTAGGTATGTGGTACTGATTGCTGGTGGTTGTAACTCAGCACCCTCAGTATTGTTGTATGTGGTTACCAGGCATCAAACCAGGGACTTTGAGCTTGCTAGCCAGGCGCCAGAACCACTGAGCTAAATCTCTGACCCGGCGGGCACAAACACATTCTTTCAACTACCTTCTCTGAACAATGCCTCTTTCCATTTTAATCACATCATGTGCTCGCTATTTAATGTGCCTTACCAAGAACATAATATTTGGATAATATCTGAGCAAGGAAGAACAAACAGTACATGAGTAAAAAGGGTTTCCACCCGCACAGCCTCAAGGACTGGTGGGGCCAGGCAGCCTTCTGCAGAGGTTCTGCAAAGAAACCGCTTGGAGTCATTAGCGGGATCTGTTGTTTAAAAGTACAGTTACCCAAGGTAATGAAAATAAAATGTCCTGCCCTGTCTTTGCCACTGCTTGTCACTCCCTAGGGCTCGCGATCCCTCAGGGCTGAGTGAATCCCAGACCTTAGCATCCTGTGATCTGCATTCCAGGTCACAGGGTCCCATTCTCTATCTTTACCCTCCCTCTTTCCAGGAGACAGGAAGTGGAAGCCTGACCATCAGAGGTGCTGCCGCCCCACATCCGCTGTCAGCTAGACCCATCTCCAGGCGCTGTAGCCGCCCTATGCTTCCCAAACATTTCGCCAAGTCCCCTCTGGCCATGTGCAGTACCGAGCACCTGCAGTCCAGCCACTTGGGAGACTGACACAGGAGGGTCACGAGCCCAGGACTGACGTGGCAGAACCACAGTACTTGCGCGTGCGCACACATGCACACATACGCGCGCGCGTGCACATACACACACACACACACACACACACCCTAAAAGACAAATTCCTCTCTTGGTGCTGCTCTTTGCAGTGCACTTACTCCTGCAATATTTATGTTTTCCCTCTGCTCTGGCTAAAGCCGTGTGCATTCCGCCCCAGGAGATGCACCCTGAATGTCTGCAAATGTCAGAATATCCATGAGTTTTTTCAGCCTGTATTTTGGCAGAGCCAACAAATTATGCACGTTGAGTCTCATTTTTCTGTATATCGAAAAAGTACTGTGTCCAGCCGGGTGCAGGGAGAAGAGAGAGCCCTTGCCACGTCTCCCCACACTCTGGAGTCTCCCCAGGGGCTGTCCACACCAAGCGCCAGTGTAGACGCCAAGGTCCCTGGAGAGGACACCAGCACCCTCACTGGCACGGGCCTGCCGGGCACTTCCCTTGTCCCTGTCCCTAGTCACAAGAGGCCTCTTGTCCTCACACAGAGAAGCGCTGTGGGTTCAGAGCTTCCACCCACCACTCCCAGCTGTGTGACCTACGTAAGTTTCTTAACCTCTCCGAGCCTCAGTTTCTCAATAGACAAAGCAAGACAAGGTTGTGGAGAGGGTTTAGCAAACTTGTGCAGCAGGCAGGTGAGTGGTGAGAAATGCCCAGCCTATTCTGTAGTTGAGGAGCAATTCGGTGCCCCAGGAAAGGATGTCTCCACCCAGAGTCCCATGTTGTTCTGGGTGGACGCTTGGGGCAGGGGCGGGAAGGGGGCGCTACCTCTGCAGCGGGGCTGCTCTGCGCTCCAGGTGCCATTGGGCAGACACGTGATGCTGCTGGGCCCGACCAGCCGGAAGCCAGGGTTGCAGCTGAAATGGACTTCGTGATCCACTAAATACTTGCTTCCAAACTTTCTGCCATCCGGAGGGGCATTCAGAGGTGGGCAGGAAGCTGTGGGGAAAGAAGGGAAGATTAGAACCCTGTGCGGGGCCACAGCTGCTTCCACAGCGAGCGCGAGCGCCCCCTAGTGCACAGGGTGCGCAGTCGCGAGGCCTGTCTGTCGTGTCAAGATCTGTGGTGCTGTCGGGGACCGGAGGGCCACACTCCTGTTTCCTTCCATTTCCAGGATGGACTAGGCTCTGCGCCCTCCAGGCTGGGTATCCGCACTTCTCTACCTGCAGTCCTCTCTCCCCAGAACCTCTCCGGACTCCTCGCTCTTCAGGTGTCCACCAGATCCACTACCTCCCCGAAAGTCCCTGACACCAGGTCCCACCGAGCCCTGTCAGGCACTGCGCCCATCCCAGCATACTCTACTTCCTTCTCGGCATTCGTCGCATCTACATTTCTATGGGAACTGTGTATCCCCGCACTTGTGTGGATTCTCTGGGTGTAGGCTGAGTCCCTGCCACCTTCCCAGCACCAGCCAAGAGCCAGCACATAGTGATTGGTTGGTAAAGTGAATACGTGAGATATTATTTCTTGAGCTCTTATCTGTGCCTGGCACTGGATTAGGCACATAGGACACATCAGTGAACTGGAGAAGCCAAGTCCAGCGTTCAACAAGCCCAGAGGGTGGCAGGCAGGCAGATGACTGTGGCCCTGCCTCCAACTCCCATTAGGGTCAGACACAGCTCTCCGGATCCTTCATGGAGCAGCCGTGGCGGCCTGAAAAGGGAGAATTTGCCAGACAGGATTTGAACTCAATCCTTCTGCCTCAGCTTCCTAAAGTCCTGGAACTGCAGAAGTGTATCACTGACCATGTCTGACTTTTTTTTTTTTTAAATCAAGGCTCAGACTGAGGACCTTGTGCTTATGAGGCAGGTGTGGTCCCTACATTGATTAATTGACTTTGTCAGTTTGTTTGCTTGTTTGTTTGAGACAGTCTTACTTTGTAGTTGAGGCTGGCCCTGAGCTCACTATGTAGCCTTGAACTCATAGAAATCCTTCTGCTTCTGCCTCCTGAGTGCTGGGATTACAGGCACAAGCCACCCATGCCCTGCATTGTGGTGTGTGGTACTGATTGCTGGTGGGTGTGAGTCAGCACACCCGGCATTGTGGTATGTGGTTACCAGGGATCAAATTTGGGACCTTGTACTTGCAAAGCAGGTGCCAGAACCACTGACCTAAATCCCTGGCCCCTATTTATTTTTTAAAACTATTATTTTATTGTGTTGAAGAGGGTTTGAGATGCCTTAAAGGCAAAGGTGATGAGACTTCTTTAAAAACTTCACATAAAAACTAACCTGTGGGCTGGAGATTTAGCCTAGTAGTTCCAGTGCCTGCCTAGCAAGCGTAAGGTCCCTGGTTCAATCCTTGGTAACCCACATACCACAATGCAGGGCATGGTGACTCATGCCTACCAGCACTCAGTACCACACACCACAGTGCTGGGTGTGGTACCTCATGCCTGTAATCCCAGCACTTGGGAGGCAGAGGCAGGAGGATTGCTGAATTCAAGGCTTGCCTGGGCTACACAGTGAGCTCAGGGCCAGCCTGAACTATGAAGCAAGAGCCTGTCTCAAAAACAAAAAATTGCTGGGCTTGGTGGCTCAAGCCTGTAATCCCAGCACTTGGGAGGCACAGGTAGGAGGACTGCTGAGTTTGAGACTTTCCTGAGCTACACAGAGAGCTCAAGGCCACCCTGAACTACAAAGTGAGACCCTGTCTCAAAAAAAAAAAAAACTAACCTGTAGTCATCATAGTAAGTGCTCAGTAAAGGTGAATAGAGTGACTAGATGTGAACATTTGAAAATTGCAATCAGGTTTTGAAAAGAGAACTGAAAGCTCCTACTCAGAGCATGTCCTGGTGAGTCCTCGGGGTCACATAAGCTCCCTATGATGTCATATCTTTGGCTTTGGAAACACCCAGCAGATTAGTACTGCACACTCCTGGGTTCAGCTGGTAGCTCGTGGAGGCGCAGTCTTGGCACTAGGTCTGGTCCCTGTCCTTTCTCTTTGGTGCTGCTGCCCAGTTGGCTTCCTGGCCTCCATGGGCTAAGCAGCTGTGCTTCACCAGCCCTTCCACCATGAGGTTCCTACTGACAGTGCCCTGATGCTCCTGAAATCAGGAGCTGTGAGTCTCAGGGACTGTGTGACTTGAGGTGGCAGAGCTGACTGATACACTCCCTGCGGCTTCCTGAGTGAGGTCAGTGAAGGGGACGAGGTGCCCTGGGTGAATTTGAAGCTGACTTGTTGTAAAGACAGGAGAGGAAAAGAAGAGGAAGATCCGAAGGTATGGAGCCAAAACAGAGGAAGACCAAGAATTCTCTTGGATATGAAATCATTCTTCCTGACCCAACAAATGGCAAGAAAGAAAAGATGGATGGAAGGAAGGAAGGAAGGAAGAGAAATGAAGGAAGAAAGAAGGAGAAAAAGAAAGAAGAGGAGAGAAAAAAAGGAAGAAGGAAGCAAGGAAGGAAAGAAGGGAAGAAAGAAAGAGCAAGCCCAGAAGGCAGGCGGCTCTCTGTGTCCTGGAAAATGTGAGGTTTGGCTGGCACGTCTAGTTCTGCCTCAGTGGCGCCAAGGAAAACAGGAGGCTACTGGAGACTCTGGGTTTGCTACCATCACCTCGACAAAGCAGGAAGCCCAGTCATTGCGGAGAAGCTTCCCTCACACAGCAAACAAGCTCTCCACACAGCCTCTGTGGGAAGAAGCAGGACCCCAGGACCCCAGAGCCCACCTCTGGCCCTGGTGGTGTGGACACTGTTACCAGGACAATCAGGAGCAAGCCAGTGCCTCGCCCAGCTTGGCCTTCAGTGGAGGACCCTGGGGTGCCCTCTGCCATGTCCCCAGACAAGCAGAACTCGTCCTAGACCCTCGTGCTGCCCTTCTGCCCTGCTGCGATCGCAGCTGCAGTCACATGGGTCCAGTTTTTGCTGGCGCAGGAAGGCGCGCGCGTGCAGGGACTGCGCGGGAACTCCCCGTGCTTCCACGCAGTTGCACAGCGACTTTTAAACTACTTGGAAATGGTCCGTTGGGCTAGAAACAAAGAGAAACAAAGGCAAAAGCAGAGCCCACGGTGGTCCCCAGAGATAGGGCCCAAGGCACAGGCGAGGATGGGGAGAAGGCAGGGAAGAGCTCTCGTGGCTTCTGTGGGGCAACTTTCCCCTTCCGGGGGACCCACAGTGGCCACACCCACCTGGCGGGGCGTCGGGCGCCATCCTGCTCACTGCGCGCTGCAGTGCGGCCAGGCGGCTCCGGGCGCTGCGCAGGGCCTCGGCGAAGCGCGCCTCCTGCCCCTTCAGCAGCTGCTGCAGCTGGCGCACGGCAGTGAGGAGCTGCTGTTTGCTCAGGCAGTTCTGCGGAGAGAAGAGAGCCGGCGGCCGTCAAGCCATATGCCCGGGAGGCCACCGATGATACACATGTCACAGCCTTGCGCTCCACCCCAAACAAACAGGGCAGGCTGAGCAATTACTGAACCGAAGTGTCTCAGAATCATTAGTTGGAGACACAGCAATTTTGAACTCTAAGTGAAGGCCCTTGAATCTTGGCCTTTTTCATTCTCCCTCCAACTCTTTTGCACCTTCACCCTGAGCTATGTTCCCAGCTCCCCAGTCTCCAAGCCTCTTTTTACAGCGTTTAAATTTTGAGAAAGGGCCTCCCTAAGTTTCTGCATTGTTTATACTGGACTCAAAATTGTATTCCCTCTGCCTCAGTCTCCTAGAGTACTGGGATTACAGATGTGCAGTATCATGCCTGGCAGATGGATCCTTTTCTTTTCTTTCTTCTCTTTTCTTTTCTTTCTTTGAGACAGAGTCTCGCTCTGTAGTTCAGGCTGGCCCTGAGCTCACTATGAAGCCCAGGCAAGCCTCAGACTCACAGAAACCTTCCTGCTTCTGCCTCCTGAGTGCTGGGATTGCAAGTGTGAGTCAACACGCCCGGCATTGTAGTATGTGGTTATCAGGGATCAAACTTGGGACCTTGCGCTTGCAAGGCAGATGCTGCAACCACTGTGCTAAATCCCCACCTCCAATCTTTTTGTTTTTTCTTATGTCAGTACTAGGGATGGAACTCAACTCTCCCAAGGCATGGTACCACTAATCTAAATCTCCTGTCCTGGATCTTTTTTTTTTTTTTTTCTTTTTGGAGACAGGGTCTCACTTTGTAGTTCAGGCTGCCCCTGAGCTCACTATGGTGCCCAGGCAAGCCGCCACAAACTCAGCAATCCTCCTGTCTCTGCCTCCCAAGTGCTGGGATTACAGGCGTGAGCCACCACGTCCGGACATTGTAGTATGCGGTGTTGATTGTTGGTGGGTGTGAGTCTCCACACCCAGCATTGTATGTGGTTACCGGGGATGGAACTCAGGTCCTTGTGCTTGCAAGGCAGGCGCCAGAACCACTGAGCTAACCCTCCAGCCCTCCTGGATCATTTTTAATTAAAACCATTTATTGTACATTATTAAGGTAGAGTGTTAATCAAATAATGTCACACATAATCTCTTATCCTTAAAAACTAAACACAAATGGGGCCGGAGGGTTAGCTCAGTGGTTCCGGTGCCTGCCTTGCAAGCACAAGGACTTGAGTTTGATCCCCGGTAACCACATATAATGCTGGGTGTGGAGACACGCCCACCAACAATCAACACCGCATACCACAGTGCGGGGCGTGGCGGCTCATGCTTGTAATCCCAGCACTTGGGAGGCAGAGACAGGAGGATTGCTGAGTTTGTGGCGGCTTGCCTGGGTACCATAGTGAGCTCAGGGCCAGCCTAAACTACAAAGCAAGACCCTGTCTCAAAAAAAAAAAAAAACTAAACACAAATGGATAAAAATAACAAAGACAAATAAGCATGTGAAAAATCATATTTTATATAAAATGTTTCCTATTACATCTATTATTCTTCCCTATTACTAATATTCTTCCCTATTGTGTCTTCATAAACTTATGGCTGTGCTCCTTCCCCAAGTAATTGCTGATTTATCATTAACAATTCTTGTCACTTAATGTTAGTTTCAGATTCTTCATGCCCCTCACCCAGTTGACTTAAATATCCAACTACATGTAACACTGTTAACTAGAGACTACTTTTTTATCCCCAAAATGTTTTGTGAAATTCTCATAGGAGATAAGGCAACTGTTTCAGCTGTAAAGTGAATTTTAAAATATCAACCTGGGCTGGAGATTTAGCTCAGTGGTTCCGGTGCCTGCCTCACAAGGGCAAGGTCCTGAGTTCGATCCTGATAACCACATACAATGCTGGGCATGGTGACTCACGCCCACCAGCAATCAATACCACATACCACAGTGCCAGGCGTGGTGGCTCACGCCTGTAATCCAAGCACTCAGGAGGCAGACAGGAGGATTGCCAAGTTTGAGACTTGCCTGGGCTACATAGTGAGCTCAGGGTCAGCCTGAACTACAAAGCAAGACCCTGTCTCCAAAAGAAAAAAAAATATATATATCAACCTGATTCCACTTACTGTGTTAATATTAATCTTCATTAGGCATAATTTCTACTCAAATGACCTTGTGGAATATAATAATTTATACTAAGTGTGAGCAAAGTGAAAGGCTTAAAAATGTGTGCAAACACTGAGTTCTTTCATTTTATATTTAACTATAAATGAGATATTTTAAATTGTGTTATTCCCTTATATGTTATCTTGTATACCAGGAAAGAAACACATCATTATTCTACAAGGTACCCAAAATTAAACAGAAAGGTTTGTCATGTACACATAGTATACAATTTAGACTTAAATGAATAAAAGGAAAATATTTAATTTAAAAATCTATGTATTAATTTTATTTATTTATTTATGTATTTATTTTGCAGTACTGGGGAATCACACTTGGGCCCTTGTGTTTCCAAGGTAGGTGTGGTACCACTTGAACTAAATCCCCTGCCCTTATGGATGAATTTTAATAGGCTGGTTCCACAGGTGATCAATAGGACTGTGCATAGAAGTCTTATAGGAATATATCCATAATGGTCAGAGTTAAGATTAAAATTTGTTATATAACAAGCACACCAATGCATGCCACATGATTCAAATATTCCCACTGAATATAACAAAATAAAAACATCTATGACTACAAAACACCCTAAAGTATCTTCAGGAACTCAAAAGGTCCAAAGATATTTTTAGACTTAAATTTTTCTTCACAGAAAGATTAATTCAATCTTCCAAATAGATTTAGTTCTCTTACTACACTGTCAAAATTCAGTTGCAGGAAAGAGATTTAGCTCAGTGGTTCCGGTGCCTGCCTAGCAATCACAGGGTCCCTGGTTCAATCCCTAGTAACCACATACAATACTGGGCATGGTGACTCATACCCACCAGCAATCAGTACTACACACCACAGTGCTCAGGGTGGTGGCTCATGCCTGCAATCCCAACACTCAGGAAGCAGAGACAAGAGGACTGTTGAGTTCAAGGCTTGCCTGGGGTACATAGTGAGCTCAGGAACAGCCTGAATTAGAAAGCGAGACCTTGTCTCAAAAAAAAAAAAAATTCAGTTGCTTAACAAAATATCCATTTCTGTCAAATGTTACTAAAAAAACAAATTAAGTGCTTGAAATAGTAAGAATGGAGCAGAAAACTGAAAGAGCTCATATATCCTTTTTCTTAACTCTAATTTGTCATATATATATAGTATTCATATACAATCAGTGTGCACTGTAACAGTATATATTAAAAGTCACCTGTTTGTATAAAATGTTAATGTGACTGCATAACACATTTAACATTATTACCCACATGAAAAGGCGTTGAATATGAGCTCTATAATTTAAAATACTGTCTAAAAGCCAGTAGGGAGGCTAGGCACTGAGCTCCTCAGCTCCTGCCAGGGTGGGAGGAGCTGCCAAGCCAGCATGGGGCTCTCCGCGGATGAGTCACCGGCCAGGCTCAATGGGCACCTTTGACAAAGTCAACTCCCAGTTGCCCAAGGAACTCGTTAATGTACTAGGCTCCTGGCCTCCATCATAACCACACCCCATGAGGCCCAGCCCCAAACTCCTCTGCCGGGAAGAGCAGTCTTGTTTGTGTTCCTGTAACCTGCCTCAATGTCCCTTCCTACGCAGGGGACTGTGGCCTCACGCTGTCCTTCACCTGCCCAGCGCTGCACCCACACCTCCCCACAGTAACAGGAGCTGCTGCACCGGGCCTGAGCTCTGTCCGCCTGTTTGGGATGCACTTGGCTGTCACAGACCTACTTCGCGTCTTCAGAGACTACCTCAGCAGCTGGCTGCCAGCACCCTGTGGAGAAGGCCCGCTCAGTTTGTGATTATGAGGTCTGTTTGTCTGCACTTCCTAGACCAAGACATGGAGGCTGAAAGTCAAGCGACTTGGCAGGGATCGTGTGGCTTAGAAGCCAGCCTGCAACCCATGATGTCCCCAGGCTCTCCAACCCCAGGGGCGCCCCTTTGCTTTCGCAGGTTGTGTGGTGAATGGTCTCACTGATGAGTTGCTGAGGATTAGTAGGGCTAAACCAAATCAAATATCATGAAAGCATTCTAGCCCCTGTGCCAACTTGAGGTTGGGCAAAGGGAGCAGCAAAGGGATGTGTGGAGGAAATGCCTCTCACCACCCTGAGCCAGGCACTAAGCAGCTGCTGTGCTGTTTTGCATACTGGCAGGGGCTGTGGCAGCTGGAGAGGGCCTCAGGGGCATGGGAGGGCATAGTTTTGAAGCAGGGAGACATCAGTGCCAAGGGCTTTGCTGGGAAGGCACAAACACTGCCTAGAGACTGGGGGTGCTGTGGGACCCTACGAAGTAAAGAAAGGAGGGAGACGTGTGGAGGGAAAGAAGCCATTTTCCACATGGCTCCTAAGACACTTCCTGACCCTAAACACCAGAGGGTCATTAGGAGTGAGAAGATGTGCTCATCTCACCAGCTGCAACAGGAGATCCTTAAAAACCTTCGCGGCCAGCCGAAGTAAGGCACATCCAGGACCAGGAGTGATGTGGGAGAAGGTAACAGAACAAAGGTGTGAGGAAGATCCTGGGACACGGCAGTGTGCTGGAGTCAGAGCCAGCTGTGCAGTGAGCAGAAAGAAGAGGGGGCTTCCACATGAAGTCAGGAACCTGGGAGGCACCTTGGCCCCCAAGTGCAAGAAGTGGAACCCGTGGCATCCCTGCCCAAGACCTGTGACCCAAGTGCTTCCCTTGTTCAAGCCAAGAAGGCTTTCTCTTCTTGTGTCATCAAAGAAAGGGCAGTCCCTGCAGAGCAACTCAAATTGAGAAAGATAGCATCTTTCAGCCATTGGGCAAAGACCAAGTACAAAACAAAGGAAATCACATCAGGATAAAGAATGCGCCTGGAGACTGCAGCCCAGCCCTGCTGACTTCTCATTCACACAGCGTCATCCGTTTCTGCAACCAGGAGATGCAGGTTCTATGTCCGCTCTTTCTCTGCACCACTAAACAAGATACCATTTTCAAATAAATGAGCACAGCAACTTGTCAACCCCAGGTCTGGGTTTTACTTCTGCTCATCTGCAGTCTGGAGAAACTTCTCTCCTCCCCTCCCCTCACCAGCCCCCAGTCCTCTGCTCGGGCATGAAAAGAAATCATTTCCACCTTCCATTTCCCCTTGCTGAGGTCAGCTTGAGGGAGCTGCTGAGGGTAGGGACAGCAAACCTGCTGGGCCCCTGGGGTCATCTTGGGCCTTCCTTTGGGCAACCCCTTCTCCTCGGAAAGTCCTGGACCCCAACCATCAAAAGTAGCCACAGGCTCCACACAGCTGGAGGGTAGAACCCCCTCTCAGGTGAGAAAGCTCATCAGGGTGCAGATCAGCCCACACTGGTGGCAGGGAGGACACCGGGCTGCAGGACAGTCAGTGTGGCCAATAGAGAAGCCACACCTCAAAGCTAAGGAGCCTGCTGTCTGGCCTCACTTGTGCACACAGCTTTCAAAGCCCTTGAGTACCTTAATTTTTAAATTTTTTTCTTAAAGAGACTCCCCACAAATGGTGAAAGTTCTGGTCCCTTCAAAAGTTTTGAAAAGCCAGGTGACATCCAGAGCCCGAGGTGAGCTCAGCAGAGCAGCACTTGCCTAGCATATGGGAGGCTCTGGGTTCCCTTCCCAGGACCACGAAAACAAGCAACACACAAACCAAAAAGCCTTGGCTCAGCACCCAGCTCTGCACTCACTGATAACAAACATGAAAAACAAATGACCTCTATTTTTTTTAATTACTAATTTTTTTTTTTTTTTTGAGACAGGGTCTCGCTTTGTAGTTCAGGCTGGCCCTGAGCTCACTATGGTGCCCAGGCAAGCCGCCACGAACTCAGCAATCCTCCGGTCCCTGCCTCCCGAGTGCTGGGATTACAGGTGTGAGCCACCACGCCCGGCACTGTGGTATGCGGGGTTGTTGGTGGGCGTGTCTCCGCTCCCAGCATTATACGTGGTTACCGGAGATCGAACTCAGGACCTTGTGCTTGCGAGGCAGGCGCTGGAACCACTGAGCTAACCCTCCGGCCCAGAATTACTAATTTATTTGAAATGGAACCAAGAGAAGATGTTCAGTGAAATTCTCACATCTTTGAGAAGAAAAAGAGTAAGATTTATCACCTCCATTATGAAATTTTATAGGGCTGGGAACTTCATCTAGCTCAACACCAGTGAGTGCTGGAGAGGGGTAAACCAATTAAAGTGACAAAAGGGTCACACTCCCAGCTTTTCTCAAACCAGGTTGTAAGTGGCAATTTAGATGGCTCTGGAACACACAGATCAGCTCTGCGAGCAAGAGGCCAGTGGTGATCCTAAGGCCGCGGGGAATAACGAGGTCCACAGAATATTTCACCCATGCTTCTTCCTCGGGGACGTCTCTGTGCCACTTCCCCTGGTCCCACCTCTCACAACCTTTCCTCTGATAGGGCGGCCACAGACTGCTCAGGGCAGACTACGTTCCTCTCCCCTGGAACTGTTGGATTCCCTCATGGGAGGCCTCCAGAGACATCTTTACATGCAGGCCCCACCTGCTGGTCCAGGGCTGGGCGTAGCCAAAGATGTTTGACCACAGCTACCTGTTGCCCCTGCTGGAAGCTGGCAGCCCTGAGCTTTCCCATCCTGTCAGGCCTCCCTGCTTTTGGACTTCAGTTTGCAAATGAAGCTCAAGACCCAGAGTCTGCTCCCAGACACTGAAGGTCACAGTGGGTCCTCAGGATGTGTGAGCCAGGGAGGGGGAATATCCTTGAGACTTCCATTATCACCTGCCTGGCTCAAGGATCTTCCTTGCAGTGTCAATCTCTGGAAGAGCAGAACCTGGAGACCTCAGGCAGCCGAAGATGATCTCGCAGACAGAGGGGCTGTCTCTCACGCTGCTTTCTCCTAAGCCACAGCTATGCGTCATGTCAGCATTTTGTGAATGGGAACACAGATGTTTTGATGCCTGTAGGTCTAGGAAAGACTGGAGCACCCTTGCCAAATGGGTGCCTGTCGGCCAAGGCAGGAAGCCGTCCGCGTATGAGTCACAGTGAGCAGGCTTGTGCTTTCTCCAGAACTGGTTTTTGTTTAGCTTTGTTTTTTTTTGTTTTTTTTTTTGTACTGGGATTGAACCCAGAGGCTCTGCACTAAGCTACACCCTCAGCCATTTTGGGGGGGGGCGGGGGATAGGGTCTTGCTTTGTAGTTCAGGCTGGCCCTGAGCTCACTATGTAGCTGAGGCAAGCCTCAACCTGAGCAATCCTCCTGTCTCTGGCTCCAGAGTACTGGGATTACAGGCTTGAGCCACCAAACCCAGCATTTGTGGTATGTGGTACTGATTGCCGGTGGGTGTGGCCACCAAGCCCTGTATTGTCATATGTGATTACTGGGGATTGAACCAGTGACCTGGTGCTTGCCAGGCAGGTGCCAGAACCACTAAGCTAAATCTCCAGCCCCTCAGCCTTTGTTTTGAGACAGAGTCTTGCTAAATTGCCCAGCATGGGCTTGAAATTGTGATCCTCCCAAGTGCTGGGATCACAGATGTGCATTGCCACACCTGCCTCACAACTTCTGAGACCAAGCCAGAGGTGGTTTAGGACTCTTACTCAACCCAGCACCCACACACAGGCAAGGGGGATGCCAGAGGACTTCGCTTGGGGAGTTGCCTGAGGCCCTGGCATCACAGTTCTCCTGAGAAACAGAGGCAGTGGGAGAAATGTGTGACGTCATGTTGAACATCTGCCACATCAGAGACAAAGGGTGAGGGAGAGAGAGAGAGAGCCAGAGACACACAGAGACAGAGACACAAAGAGAGACAGACAGAAAGTGAAGGAGAGAAACGGTGGGAGAGAGAAACGGGGGAAGGAAAAGAGAGATTAAGGAACTGACTCTAAAACCTGGTCTAACATTCCCAGAGCAGGCTGCCGGGGCAGGAGACCTGAGCAGAGTGGAGCATGCAGCTCCAGACCGAGGGAACAAGGTTGAATTCTGTCCCCCGGGGATCTCCGGCTTTTGTGCCAGCCCCACCCGCATCACGGAGGTAAGTCTGCTTTCCTCTCCGGCTGACCCCAGAGCTCCTTCCTGCTCTGAGCCAGTTGGGCTGCATGGCTGAGGGAACACAAGTTTAGCCACCGCAGCCCATGGGCACCTCCATTTGGGCTCTGAGCCACTGGCTGCTCGGGGCATTGAGTTCACCCCATGCTGCTCACCCGTAATTCTAAGTTTATACCCCAAGTGCCCTCCTTTCCATTTTCTGAAGCGGTCACAGCGCTGGGAGCCAGCGTTCCGACCACTCATCATTCAAGTGACCTCTGTGCTCACAGCAGCCCCACACACTGCTCTGCAGGCGAGGGAGCCACAGCCATGTTTAAGACCGAGAGCACCTTCTCCATTCTCAGTGCTACACTATAGAAGGGGCCAAGCAGAACCCGCCTCTTCCACATCCTAAGTCCTCTTGACAGCCTGGTGTCCACCTTCAGATGGCCTTGCCGCCTCTCCTCTGGGCCTCTGCACTGTCCAGAGCGGAAAACAAGCTTGAGAGAGCACAGAATCGTCATCACTGAGCATAGGGTTTGAGTGAGCACGAGGCGCTCATCTAAATCAGTGAGGGAAGAATGCAGGAAGCGTGAGGGGTGGAGCTGTGAGCCCCAGACAAGCTCTTGCTCTTCTCGCTCCGAGCCCCCCCTTGCCCCATCGCCTGCTGGCCGCCTGGCTCCCCTGACCCTGAGGCTGAGTGTGCCTGTCACCTCGCTCACCCCCTGATAGCACTGGGGTTGTCCTCCTCAGCCTCCGACAGCGAGACTCAGCCGCCACTTTCCTGGTCGCTCAGGACGCTCCTACAGTGTGATGATCATGGCACCTCCGATGCCTTCAGAGATGCACCGTGGAAAGCGAGTAACGTCCACAGGAGGAAAGTGAACAGACCGGCCTAACAAGAATGGGTTAAAAATTCCTTGACGGGCCCGGAGGGTTAGCTCAGTGGTTCCGGCGCCTGCCTCGCAAGCATAAGGACCTGAGTTCGATCCCCGGTTACCACATATAATGCCGGACGTGGTGGCTCACGCCTGTAATCCCAGCACTCGGGAGGCAGAGACGGGAGGATTGCTGAGTTCACGGCGGCTTGCCTGGGCACCATAGTGAGCTCAGGGCCAGCCTGAACTACGAAGTAAGACCCTGTCTCCAAAAAGCAAAAAAAAAAAAAAATTCCTTGACGGCTGGGCCCGGAGGCACAGGCTGTAATCCCAGCACTGAGGAAAGGGATGCAGTAGGGTCGAAAACTTGATTCTGTCCTAGACAGTTTAGTGATAGCCTGTCTCACTGAGGAAGGAGCTCAGTAGAAGAGAACCCTGGGTTTGGTTTTCAGCGCCACAAGGAAAAAAACCATGAATTTGGAGTAAGCCAAGAAAAAGGAAGAAACATGACCT